>KQ962949.1:85263-113781 GCA_001563735.1 Leucoagaricus sp. SymC.cos
GTCCCAGACCACTCTTCCTCCTGGGCCCCGTCTTTCTCCTTATCTCCCTCCATCAATCTACTATCAGCTGTGCTGCCTACTGCCCCATCTCTTCCGCCAGTGGCTGAGGCTGTCACCAGCACTGTCACCACTCCCTTGACTGGCAACAATAGTGGGATTGAGCCTGACCAGACTCTGAAGCTTGGAAATGGCACTGTTCTCTCCTTCAAGCTCTCTACTGTCCTAACAGCACCTTCTGCTGACCTCGCCAAGAATATCCCTCAGCTGGCAAAGATGTGGGATAACACTCTCCCTGGCTGAAACCCATCACTGGGCCTCCTCTACATTCATGGCCACCCGATTGCACTCAAGTACTGGCCTGATGTCTATAAGTACCCTCTTCGAGATCAGGTCAACCAATGGAACCCTGTCAAGCAGGTCTACCTCAACTGGAAGGTGTGTTCACATCCATGTCACTACTGACGTGTCTTGGGTTGTTCTGACACTCACTACCTCTGCAGACTGTTGCCTTGCGCTGGCATCAAATGGGTGAGAGGGCATTCAAGGAGAGGTTTCGAGACAGGACGGGCAAGAAGAAGAAGATCCAGACAAAGGACAAGAGCAATAACAACAACAACGATGACGATGATGACAATGGTGATGACGGTGACCTCCTGCCATTCATGACAATTCTCTACATTCTTCGAGGTGAGCATGCTCAGGTCAACAACAAAATTGCAGCAAAGGCTAAACAGGAGGTGGGGGACTCATTTGAGGCTGAGTTTGTCTATTGCAAGGCAGGGAAGAGGTCAATCTCTCTGACCAACACTGTGGCCATTGCCCGCTACTATGCTAAGTGACAAAAGACTGGTCAGGACCAGCAGCAGTGAAGATGGGATATCACATTCTGTTTCGGAGTTGTTTCTGTCTGAGTGTCATAGTATCTCTTATATATATATACACCTCCTACTTCCATTTTCTCTCTCCCTCTCTCTCTCTCGTCTCATTGCCTTGCTAGACTTGATACTCATATCTTAGATTCATTAATTATGATACTTAATATTACAAGTGCACTTGATAATGCTGTTCTACTGCTACTGATACATGAGAGCAATTATAATTTATTGGTGTGATGTGAAAACTGTCAAGCATGCTATAGTGATTCAATGCTCAACATCCTGGAGCACAGTTGCAGTTCCGCCTGCAGCTTGGACACATGAGAGTTGGAGGACGGTTGAAGTCAAAAAAGTCCTTTCTTGCATTCATTGGATTATCATTCCAGGAGATAAGGTACTTGATGATTATGAGACTTGAAAACTCAGCTGACCAGCCACCCCACTCACACACCTGCTGCAAAGGCCAGCGAAGGTCAACGGACATCCACTGACAACCTCCACAGCAAAATGAGTGAGTGCCATAGGAGATATGGTCAATCCCAACATCTAGAAGGTTTATCCGAAACATTTCAAGGAAGGTTTCTGAGGTCTAGTGGTGGAGTTAGAGTGGTAAATTCATGATGTGACATTGCTTGAGTTTAAAGTTGGTAATAACAATTAGATTAAACTTCTCAACTCACCATGGGAGTTTCAGAGATATGGTCACCTGCCATAATTTTGCGAAAGACATATCCACTAGTGATCTGTGTTGCATGCAGATAGCTGGCATAGGCTTGAACAGGACAGAGGTAAGCCATATAGTCTGGGAACTCAGTGAGAACAAATGGCTGAATATCTGAATAGTAGTAGTGACCAGATATTGAGGTCCAACTGGTCAGCATCACATTTCTTACTGAACAGATTGAAACAATAAAGTATATTAATACTTACTTCCATGCTGGTTGGTCTTCTGCCAGTGCAGAGTAACTTGTATTCTCTGACAGTCAGGGTCTTGGTCATTGTCAACTGTGATATCCTGTGACTGTATCTTGAGCAGCTCATCAACCTGTAGCAAGCAGGTAAACATGAGTGTATAGGCCAAAATCAACAGTCGTTGGAGAACTGGGCCAGCCCAGTTAGTCACTGCAGAGTCACAAGCTAGTGTTGTCAAGCTGCTGGTACTGTTAGTATTCTGCTCTGTGTAGTAACTTGGACACTAGTACCTTGCTTGTTTCTTGGGTTGAAGAGGTACTGCAGTTGGAGCACCAAGTGTGTAGTGAATGGGATTGGTGTTGTACTCATACAACTGCTTCATCATGTCCTGATAGCATAATTCAGATGAGAATATAGCAGTCAGTGTACTCAATTCACTCTTTTTCACACAAGGCATGGTGAGAGTTACTCACAGCTGTGATTGCTCGAGCACTTGTTGGTGCCTCTCCTGCTTGTACCTAGTTGCAGACAAGCCCAACATTGTAGATTGTGGTAGTAATAAATGAATAATGATTTAGAATTGCATGGGATAGAGAGAGATAAAAGAAAGAGAGGTCAAAATCAGCAGATTCAGATCAGCATAAACAGCTCATACCTTTCTCTGCTTCAGACTCAACATATAGGTGGACACAATAGTGGACATAGATGGGTTCCCCTCCCACTCTCCAAGGGCATTCTTGTGCCAGTGCATACTCCCATTAGGTCCACCCAAGCGACCAAATGCATAAGTCATTGCTGCATGCATCTTTTGGCCATGAGAATGAGTTGCTCGAACCTCATTGACATCTCAGTGAGAACTATCAAGGTTGATCTCATCACACCTATGATAGCCACCACTATGAGGTCAATCAGACAAAACCTGAGGCAGGAAAACACTCACGAGTTCATGATCCATGCCACAATCATGTACGGAGCATCTTTTGGTGGGTTTGCTGAGAAAAACACTCTCTTAGAGTGAACAAATCCCATCTTCACAAGATATTCCTCACACATCACCATGAGACTGGAGACAGCACACCAGTCAGAGAAAGCTGCTCAAGAGCAAATATAGAGGCTCATACTGCTCATACTCATCAGCCATCTTCTTAGTTACACCTTTTGAGGCAGCAGTGATTATCTCCTTCACAACAGAGTCCAGATCTCCAGACTGAGAGTCTCCAGTGTCTAAGTGGGAGTTTGCCTGCAGCCTTGACTCTCCTTTGCAGTTGATATCATTAGAAATAGCTGCTTCGATGGCCTTGTCATCAGCCTTGTCATCAGCTAAAAGCTTCAAGAGGCCCTTGAAAGCAGGAGAATCGAGGTCAATTATTACAGTTCAACAGCCTCACTGAGTGTAAGGCCAAGCCAGAGGACGAGTGTGAGTTTCACAGCAGAGGGAGCTTGGCAAACCACAAACTGAAGAGGGAGAGAGCTCTGGAGGCTGAAAGGTGATGGACGGTCAAGAGTGGGTTGAAAACAATCAGACTACTGAGTGAGACAAAGTCAGACAGTAATATATAAATATCGATCATACTGGGCTACATGCAGCTGCGGTATGTAGAGGTAGACATTGCTAGAGAGAAAGGCTCGTGGTGAGAGCTATGCTAACCAGACCAAAAAGCTTAAAGATCGAAGCCTAGAGATCAATGCAAGCAGGTACATGAGCAAAAAGTAAAGCCTCGAAACAACAGGAGTGAAGGACTCACTTCGAGAAGGGATCTGAAAGCCCCTGAGTCAGTAGAAGGAAGGGATCAGAAACAAGGGGTTATCTGAGACAGTTTATAAGCTTTTCAGGCAATCAGCGAATAGAGACACGAACCTTTTCATCATTCCCATCACCATGGTCAAGCAGCTTGAAGGCACATCACAACAAGACTACACAGATCAACAACTCAGGAAAACGGTGACAGGTGCTGCATCTACTGTAGAGGAGGTAATCGTGATCAAGAATTCATCATCTGAGCCAGAGGTTGAGGTGACCACGAGTACAGTAGGAAGACAGCACCGAAAGGAACCTCAAGGTGCAGTAGCAGTCATTGAGATCAGTTCTGAAAGTGAGGATGATCAGAAGGAAGGGAGCAGCAGCGCAGTAGCAGTCATTGAGATCAGTTCTGGAAGCAAGGATGATCAGAAGGGAGAGAGCAGCCAACGACAGTTACCGAACATCTAACAAGGGCTGTCAAGCTCAAAAGGAAGAGTCAAGGGCCAGTCAAGAAGACAGAGGACAAAGAGGAAAAGGTGTAGTCTCATCACTAGATGTCCATTTTACACACAAACTGATGCAATGACTCAGACCGGCCCTGTCCTCCACTCATGTTGTTCACTACTCCCTCTCTGGCGACCATCAGAAAACTGAGCAACAAGCCAGTCATGACTCTGGAAATGATTGATGAGAGGATGAGGGAACTCGAGGAGAGAGAGAGAGAACAAAAGAGGAATGGAGGACTCACAGTTCAGAGGCTCATCAGGGACTAGCGTATCTAGCAACAGACTGTTAGTTGCATACTTTAGAACAGATAGCCTATGGAAAGATTACAGACCTCATAGCACTTGTAGCACTCATTGTCCATGCCAAATGAAAGCATGAAAGGTGCCTCTATGGCATGATACCATGTATCCTTCCTCTTATCCTGAATCTCGACCTTGACATTGTCAATGGTATCGAAAGGCTCCACCTCGAGGGAAAACAGTTTTTACCCTCAAGGTCTTAACAAAGATCTGCATGCCACTATGGAGACAGAAGACGAGGTGGAGAGTGGACTTCTTCTAGATGTTATCATCTGAAAGGGTAGTCTGTTCTTAAGCTGCTTGACAGTGAAGATCGAGTGCTGTTGGGAGGGAGAGATGCTGCAAATGAGAGTAAGATACATGATGCATTGGCCTAAAAGGAACATAGCACCTACCGATGAGAGTCTTGTTGAGGCCGCTGTCATCCCAGCAAGAGTTCTGCAAACATCCAAGTGCTGAACACGGGATGATGGAGAAGAGACTAGACAGGCATGAGCTTGTATTTGGTGGTAGAATAAGCCAATGAATGAACAATGGAACCTGCATGAGAGCATGTCATGTAGCCCTCACGGTGGTGAGGACACCGGGCCATAGTGGTTGTTGACACTGAAAGCTGAGGGCGGTGCTCAGGGAAGGGGGAAGGGGGAAGGTGACAGTCACTAGGAGAGTGAAGTGGGACCATCACAAACTATGGCAGGACACCCATAGCTGGCAAGCACAATGGTCCCAGTATGTGATGGACTGTCCTTCAATTCAGTGGACTGTCCATTTTCCAGCACGATGCAGCTTCATGTTCAATTTGGCAGAGGGGAAAACAGAGAAAGAGCTGAGACAAAGCCGCTGAAGTCATGAATGATCAGACAGTCCAGGTTTGGGCAAGTCAGGCAAGTCAGACAATGAGCTGGTAACTGCATGTGACAGTGGCTTGGTTGAGTTTCACACTAAGGAGTGATGCAGTTGAAGGGCTTGGGGCTGTTTATGTGGTTGGGAACCCCTGCACAGTTCAGACAGCTCAAGTTGCCCTGGAAAGTACATGATGGATAGGTCTATATATACTTATGTACATGTGTACAGACAAGGAATCAACATTCTGGGGGCCGTACAAGATTAAAGAGGATCTGAAGCTCACCAGAAGGACCAGCCTCCTCATTCTTCTTGTTCTTGATTCTCAGCAACCACAGGTTTTCGAAAGCCTCACTCGAGATTTCTCCTACCCTTGAAGTGACCTATGCCGCCGTGAGTACACGTCTCCTTCTCTTGTTTTCATTATCTCTTGGCTCTCTTTGGCTCCCATCAGCATCTGGCACTGTACAATGCAGGGCGGCTCCACTGATAGCTGGCTGTTGGCAGTGGTTGATGCTATCTGAGAGGCCTGTACAGCAGAAAGGAGGGTAAAAGCACCATCAGCTGGACTTAGATGTGAGCAGCAGCTGTTGGCTGCTCACTGGCTCATGCCAGCCACCCCATGGGTTGAAACTGCCTCACCGCTGGTCAGTGGGCAAGGATGTGTGCACAGGAGGGGGACCACCTACCTAACAACCAACTGGTTATCTCGTTTGTGAGCACTCCAGCTCTCTCTCTCCCTCTCTCTCTCTCTCTTTCTTTTCGGCTCCATGGTCTTCTCCTGTGCTAGCATGTCAGCGGCCTCACTGGCTCAAGCTGGTCTGCTTGGCCTGTTCAACGGACCCATTCAGTCTGTTTTTGATAATGAGAGGTGGGTGAGAGAAGTGGGCCGATCGGCAGTGTGACAGCGTAAACCACTGTAATGGGTGCAAACGTCCACAGTGTGATGTGACCATGAATTTGGGTGGTCGCAATGCAGCTTCTCAGATCCAATCTGGAAAGGTGAGTATTGTATTCTATTCATAGAGTGTCTCAGGGAAATTTGTTATTTCCATAACTGCAACATTTTACTGAACATCTGCCTTTGTATTGGCCAATACAAGAAATGACATTGAGCAGGATCAGTGGACCAACATTGCTAGCTATGACTAGGCTTGCATCTCTGGAATATCACTTGTAGTCTGCTTCTCTGAAGCTCATCTATTCAAGGTATGTAATATCTTAATAGAATTAATGCTGATGAGATAGGTGCTGTACCCTTCTCACTAAGGATCAGGTCTTGCTGATAAGCACTTGTAACAGAATGCCCAAGGGTTCTCTTTGCAAAAGCTAACCAGCACCTCCCACACCTTGGGGAAGGGCCAAAGATCACTGAAGCTGCTACATTCAGTCAAAATGTGCTTATAGATCTGCAAGTACACAAACTCACAAGAGCAAGAGTGATCAGCAGAGAGCTTAAACCAATGTCTAAACTCCCTGATCAGTGCATGATTGAGAACCATGTAGCATATCTGTGCACACAGTGGGGAATTATGCAAATGCTTAAGCCAGATACATCCAAAGAGGTATGTGGGCATCAATTGCTTACCTCTCAAATTAGTGAGGTGCAAAAAATCTCTCTCAGAGGAGCTCATAGAAGTGAACTGCCTAGTCCACTCCTCATGACAGGTCAAAGCCTTGACTGTCCTAAGATAATTGAGAGTTGTGAAGAGGTATTCTTCTACAGACTCTCTGTAAGTGGGGTCCATGACATATCAATAGACTATGTGATGCAAGGGCCACTCCAAAAAATACATATCATCAAGGATATGTAACTACCCTAATCTAAGATGTGATTGACAGCTCCTAGATTCCCTTATCTCTGACATTATTCAGTACTCAATCACCATCACACTCTATCTCACCACCTCTTTCTATAGACTATAAAACAACAACCAACTTGACCTCTAATTAGAACAGAAGTATTTTGAGAAGTTGAAGCATTAGTCCTTCTACCCAATTCCAGTCATGCTATACTGAATCACTTTCCTCATATGACTAGTGACTTGACAATAGAAATGCTGACATGACTCCTGACAACCCCTGATGACCTTTGATAACCATATGCATTTCTCTTCACTCCTGATCCTATTCCTGAAATATCTCATCATGATCATATGTCATTCCTGAGTTATGATGAAGAAGTGTATTAATAGATAAGGTTTTAGTTTGACTCTATATCAAAGAACTTCTATTATGAACTCATTTCTATATGAATAATCTTTATGAACTTTAGTAGTAGTAGGAATTTGTATCACTTAGGACATAGTATCATAGTTCAACCTATGATTGACACAAGTTACAGTAGCCAATAACCTTTGCTTTGTATATTACTTTCCTCTCCTATTTATTAGATATAAATTAGGTAGAAAAATATTTTGTACATCTCTAGTAGTATATAAATAGTGAAGAAGAGCACATGGAAGCTTCAGCTTCCATCCTCTTCAGTTATTCATCTACATAACTTATTGTGAACTTAGCAACTCTAACTTTTCTTGAGAAGACTTCTATTGTCTCTACCAGGAAGATCATACTACAGATCATTGACCCCTGAATAATAGAACTCCATCAAGACATCTTACTGTTAGCTATGAGAGTTGATCTCTCATGTTAACATACCAAAGTAAGTATAGTCTATTCTTGCCCTTTGATATGATTGCTGCTCTTAGAAGTTACTCTTCTATATAGCAGAATCATAGAGGTATTTAGATTATTATGACAGGCTCATAACAATTTTGACAAGGGTGAAGACTCTGGCAAGCCTTCTCTCCTCAGTCTTTTCAGAATAGAACTTATGCAGTCTGCTTCTTGGGATTCTCTCTAAGTGAAGCTAGTGCTAATAGAACAAGAGGCTATCTTGAGATAGGTGCTCATTGCTCATTGGTACATGAGGTCCTGCCAATAAGCCTCCATAACATGAAGTCTCTATGTTACACTCAACAGTAGTGTTACCAACAAAGATAGTGACAGATGTCTGAGGAGGCTGGGTTGGTGCATTTATTTCACTACTGCTGCCAAACAAAGATGGCAATTGAGTTTCTTTCTCAGAGTCTTCTATGGAACTGACTATTCTGAAATATTAGATGAGTAATTGAGAAATATATGACATTGACCTTGTCTTACCTTTGTTGAGTGTACAATACTGGTTCCTCATCTGAATATGTAGATACAGTAGGCTATGTATTGGCCAGAATAAAAGAGTCTGAATACATGGATTCAGCAGGCCATGTATTGATTGGGATAGAAGGCTTTAGTGGCCTGGCTGCTTGAGTTGAAGCAGGGCATGAATATTTTGGTGTAGGAGCCTAGGAACTACCTAAACTAGAATTCTGTTGCATTTTGTGACCATGCTTTGAAGACTTCCTACACAGAGTCTTAGATGGGCTTAATGTCTCAGTATTGCCAACCTCACTGAAAGCCTTAAAAGTAGCTTGGAAGTGAAGAATGTTTACATTTCTTAGCTGTAGGAGAAGTCAGCTGATATAGTTGTATGTGATGAATGCAGCACCCACTCTTATAGTAATTAGTGTTCTGATTGTCTGTCTTGTTAGACTAAGCATTGTCTTGAGCTCTGCATCCTTGGACAACATAGAATACTATTTTATTGTTTTGTTGTCAATGATAAAGTGTCATGCAACTCATCTACTTATGATCAGATTATTGTATTTGAGCAGAATTATCAACTCATCATTGTTGATTTCCACATAAAACTCCATCTTCTTAGGCTTGAAAACATCCACTCTCTTTGATGTTGCCACAAAAAAATAGTCTCTGAAATATGATACATTAGTGTCATTTGGATTCTCAAGTACCAGTATGCTGGTCAGACTCTTGTAGATAGGCATCTGACTGACATCCAGTTGAAGACCAGATATGAGAAGCCTCAGATGAGTCAACACTAGGCTGTGGACTTGATGCTGAAGTTTTAATCTAGTTATACCATTAGAGACTCTAGCACTAGTTCTACTGAAAATCTAGGTTATCAAAATGAGTTACAACCTTATGTCATAGAATGGGTTCTTATAGTTATTTTACTCCCTCTAAGAAAACAAAAGGTTCCTTTAATCTTGACTTCATGCATGACCTCACTCAAAATACCTCAGTTTCTCTCTTTGAGACTCTTGGAGTAACACTTGCTGTTTGTCTTTGACACTATCCTTTTCTTGGATTCCTAGTATATCAGGTATTCTTTTGTATAGCTAGACATCACTTCAGAGATAAACCTCCTATCAAACTCTCAAAAATAATGAGAGTCATGAATATTCAGGCAGAAGGTGCTTAACACTTGCACAGAACCAATGTGAGTAATGTGCCTAGATGGGCCAGTGTAGCCTACACCTGCCATTGAGCTCTTCCCAAAAAAAACAATTCTTATATTATCTATGCACTGAAAGGCATTGATACTGTTTCAAATGGCACTAGCATTATACAAGATTGACTGGCCACTTGATAAATAGACAGTTTTTATCATGCTATTATTCTGGACTGAGATAATATATGAGATATGAGATTTCAAATAACTAGTGAGAATCTTACTTTGCTATAGGGCAGGAGCTCTGAATAAATATTTGATTTCTCTAGTACTTTGGAGAAGAGTAAAATTTTATTGTATTTGAGTGTAGTAATTAGCCTGTGATGTAGTTTGAAAAACTACAACTTAAGATGAGCAGGGTCTTGGCTGAACAAAGAGGCACAGGACCAGTCACTTTGTTCAACATCAATAGTCAACTCTTTCATGACAATCTCTTTCATGATGTAATACTTTGTACAGGAAGGACAAGTTACATGTGCTTCTTTAGTAGACATGTTGCTGGTAATAATACTAAGCACAATACCAGAAGAAATGGATATCCTGTATTGTCTACATAGAAAGCCATTCTTGTTTTCTACTACCTTAGTTATGAACTTCACATAGAGGAGTATTAGATTGAAAAGACAAGGATAAGCCTGAGATTTTGGTTTTTATTCTTTAAAGGTTTCTAGCAACTGCATATGGCGTTCTCAGCATCAGATGCAAAGCTCAATAGAAAACTGGACTGTATATAGAAAGCATCCAATTACAACTAATACTGTCTGATACTATGTGTCTTATGTAGCCAATAGCCCTCAATATATGCTTTTTTCATTTTTAAAATATATAGGCCAACTGATTTCAATTACTCTATATGTATGCATTTTTATTTCTGAAAATGCAGTCTGACCAGATTTCTATGTAACTCTCACAGCAAGGAATGCAAAGCTTGATAGATAACTAAACTATATATAGAAAATATCCAATAGAGTCTGATGGAGTCCAACATTACACATCTCATGTCTTCTGTGTATGTGTTTCATTTATTGGAAGACACAGTCTGACTAAATAAAAGGGATTCAAGAGAAAGAGTTATATTCTTCTAGTTGCATCCCTTATATTATCTCTTATATAAGAAACTAGCACAAGCTCTGTCATACATAGTTGTGGTCCTTCATGTTTTACATAGTAGTTGATCAATTACATGCAGCTACACCTCTGTGAGCTTCTCTAGAACTCAAATCACAATTTGGGTTGCCTACATTGTGTCCTGTAGTGTCCTGTAGTTTTCATATTAACAATGTCCCTAACAAGTAAAGTCATTGCTGTTTTTAGTTTCTGTAAATACAAAGAAAATCACAACTGCATTCTGACTAGATGGGGACTTCGGTCCCAGCACTGGCACAAAGATATCTTCCCAAGTAATTCATGTTATATCTTATAGTGGGTGTTCGGAGTCTCTGATATCGCCGAAGGTGGCCATCATGGCAACTTCCGTAAAATTGATGTCACTTTCCATATATGCGATACAAACAATCCAAGTTTGGTAAGATGTTTGTAGCAACTCCCTCCGGCTTTCCATAGCGGCTTCATGACCGGATCTGTTATCACAATTGCTGTTGGACAGGCACCTGGATTATTGGGAATCACAGGTTTTAGGTAAGCGGATCACACCCGATGGAGAATCGGATTGACCAAAATATCTTACCTCAGCACTCGAGCTGCAACGTACAAAGTCATCATCAACACGCTTAGGGGCTTGCCCGACACCAAACTGGATGCTGCATGGGGTGTGACAGGCCTTGTTTCGCTTTATACCATCAGATTTTTCTGCACTTGGGGTTCCAGGAGGTGGCCCCGCAAAGGTACGAATTATCTATGTAAAAATAATAAACTCTGCTCGATACTGACATGAGGTCACAGCGCGTTGGTTCTTCTTCATGAATGTTCTGAGGAATGCTTTTGTCATTCTAATCCTGACTATTGGAGCTTGGCTATACTGCCGCAAGCGAAGAGATACAAAGGGCAATTTCCCCATCAGAATTCTGAAAGATGTGCCCGCCGGCCTCAAACATGTCGGCGTGCCCGAATTTGATGACAAACTAATTTCTGCAATGGCTTCTGAGCTGCCCGTGGCGACTATAATCCTGTTCCTAGAGCACATCGCAATTTCAAAATGTATGTGCGCCATTATGATGGCCTTTGTCATTGACATTGACATACGCCCTGACAGCTTTTGGTCGTCTGAATGGCTACAAAATCAACCCCAACCAGGAGCTTATCGCAATTGGTGCAGCTAACACCATCGGTGCTTGCTTCGGCGCTTATCCGGCTACTGGCTCCTTCTCTCGCTCTGCTTTGCAATCGAAATCTGGCGTTCGTACCCCACTTGCCGGTGTCGCCACATCAGTCGTCGTCATCGTTGCCCTTTATGGTCTCACCGATGCTTTCTTCTGGATTCCCAATGCAGCTCTTTGCGCTGTCATCATCCACGCCGTCGCGGACTTGGTAGCTTCCCCAGCCCAAGTCTACTATTATTGGCGCATTTCTCCACTCGAATTTCTCATCTGGGTTGCTGCTGTTTTCGTTACAGTCTTCACGTCAGTTGAGAACGGGATCTATACCTCTATCGCCGCCTCCCTGGTCCTCCTTCTCATCCGCGTTGCCCATCCCCGTGGAACGTTTTTGGGAAAGATTTCCGTCGAATCCGAAACAGAAAAAGGAAAAACGACAAGAGATGTCTACGTCCCCATCAAGAAAAATGGCGTCAACAACCCCCACATCAAAGTCATCCCGCCTGCACCTGGTGTTATTGTATACCGATTCGAGGAGAGTTACCTATACCCTAATTGCACAATCGTCAATTCTGCTCTCGTTGATTACGTGAGGGAGAACATGCGCCGAGGCAAGGATCTCAGCGCAGTATCGCTTCGTGATCGGCCCTGGAACGACAGCGGGCCTCGCACCAACTCTGCCCTCGATCAGACGTTGAATGAGAAGAAGCCGTGGTTACATGCGATCATCCTTGACTTCTCGTCTGTGTAAGCGGACGTGCTTGAATCAAACCTGTGATTTAACTAACCTCGAGTTCCTTGTAACAATTATAGTTCTCACCTTGATACTACAGCTACTCAGGCCCTCATTGACACACGCGCTAAGATTGAGCGATGGACCGACTATCCCGTCGAGGTGAGACATGGCTCTTCAGCTTCTAAAGCCTCTCGTATGTGACATTGATATTCCGGGTAACAGTTTCACTTCGCCACAGTTCTTTCACCCTGGATTAGTAGGGCCTTGGTTGCTGGAGGCTTTGGATATGGGGCATCACATTCGAGGGTTCCTCGCGAGGTTGCAGCTGTTGTCCCTTATCGTGATGGAGCAGTGCCCGATGACGTATCGAGCCAGAGATCTTCAAGCGACATCGAAACTGGTAACATCAAAACGCAAGTCCGAGCTGAGGAAAATCCCGCTGAGCTCAGGGGTTGGGAGCTTTTGACACCTCAAGACACTCCGTTCTTCCACATCGACCTGCCTTCTGCTGTCCGCGCTGCTGAGAGTGGTCTCCACAGAATAGAGAAATTTGATATTAAATCAGAGGGAAAGGATTGAAGAGAAAAACAGAGACTTCTCGTACACGCCGTTCGGAACCATTTGCTCATCCGTGTACAATAATCGTTTCATCTTCATCACACAATGCTTTGTAGTTATCATGTGGTTGTCTACCGTATCGCATAGTTGTACATCTTGCATTTTTACGTCCATGTTGTTCCACAAAATATATCCCAGGCACTCGGACTGCTGTTGTTTTTGACTTTTCAGGATTTCCTACACGGTTGGTTGTCGACATGGGGGGTTGAAGCTATGCGAAGACGAGGATGGCATCGAACTCTATTCCGATCAAATGTGTTACCGAAGTCCGACATATTTCCATTTGTATTTCATAACAGCCAGTCAAAGAAATGAAAAGGAATGGTCCGGCGTTGAATAGGGTGCTCGGAGAGCTCACCATAGTTGTGATAAGCGAAAGAATCCACCTATCCTCATGGAAATGCTGGGCAATTGCGTGGGCGTCGGTAGACACTCAAATTCATGCTTGTATGGTGATAGGACTTGTCAGAAGCGTCTTCACCTGGAAGAAACTGAGGGAATGTGTGTTTGCGAGATTGTTTCAGCTACAGACTTCGGAAGTCTTTCAAGGCTTGTTCAGCCTTGGCTCTGCGTTCCTTCGCGGTTTCTCTATTGTGAGCCGAACGTGCAAGACGCTATAGATTGTTGGCAACTGTCAGCTAACTTGGTGCAACCGCGGAATCGAGGACTTTTACTTCGGTCCGAAGGCAGTGATTTAGCTCATCCTTCTGTCTGTTACAACCTCCCGTAAACTTGCGCCACGCGCTAGAATGGCATACTTCAAGTGCTTGAATAAATTCTTTGCATACTGTCGAGAATGGGGTCATGAAAAGTTGTCACAGAATGGGTAAATGAAGGGGCTGACCAATTCTCTTATCAGAGAGTTGTGGATGCATGAAGAGCGATAGAGGAAGAATAGACGCTGTCGGCAACTCACGGACAATGGAGTTTGTGCGAAGGAATGTGACTACTCCTAAAAAGGAAAGGGACGTCCGCCCCGAGTTCGGGGGAAAGAAATGTTTAGGCACAGACCCCATCGCGATGAGCCGTAGCAGATTAGATCCGATGCCAATCTCTGAATAAATAATTCACCCTCCATCCTCTTCTCTACCCTGTCCCTCTTTCCTCTCTTCCACTGCAATGTCTTACACTCACTTCAAAGCTGACGATGTTGCGATCGCAACCATCCGCACCCTCGCCGTAGACACCGTCGGCAAGGCCAACTCTGGTCATCCAGGTAAGCCGATTCTTTCCAAGATACCAGAATTTCCCCTCACCGTCGCGCAGGTGCACCCATGGGCATGGCTCCCGTCGCCCATGTTCTTTTCTCCCGGTGAGTTCCCCGGTATGCGCGACAAGGGCAGGAAATTTATCTCCCCAATGTAAAGCTTCTTCAATGCCAATCCCAAGAACCCCAAGTGGTTTAATCGTGATCGATTTGTCCTTTCTAACGGGTCCGTGGAATTTTTCTCTCCCAGGGAATTTCTCTGATCGGTGGCTTTGCCTTCTACAGTCATGCGTGAGTTTATCCGCTTAACAATTGCGATAACGTAGTAATTCCCCTATCAGTTGTGCCCTTCAATATGTCCTCCTACACCTTCTCGGATACCAACTCTCGATGAATGACCTTAAGTCTTTCCGCCAACTCGACTCGAAGACCCCTGGTCACCCTGAGGCTGGCCACACCGACGGTACGTTGAGAACATGTATCAATGGAGATTGGGCTCCTTACAATTGAATAGGTATCGAGGTTACCACCGGACCCCTCGGTCAGGGTTTTGGAAATGGTGTCGGTCTTGCCATCGCTCAAGCTCACCTTGCTGCCTTGTATAACAAAGACGGTTTTGATCTGATCAGCAACTACACTTATGGTAAGCTATTACATGTCACCTTGGCGTTTTCTAATCCGCGCCTTCAGTCTTCACTGGTGATGGCTGTCTCATGGAAGGTGTTGCTTCTGAAGCTGCCAGTCTTGCTGGTCACTTGCAGCTTGGCAATCTCATCGTTGTAAGTGGTATTTACACCTCTTTTCTTCGGTGACTTCACTGAATCTATCATCTAGATCTATGACGACAACCGTGAGAGGAGCTTCTTTGCCCTGATCCATGCTAGTGGCTTACTTCGGTTTAGACATCTCTATCGATGGTGATACTGCTGTTGCGTTCACCGAAAACGTTGAACAGCGCTTCCTGTCTTATGGCTGGCAAGTCCTTCATGTAGATGATGGTGACAAGTTAGTACAGTTTCTCCGAATCTCGCCAGCAGCGTGGGTAATCTGACTTGACTTGACCAGCGACCTCGCCGCAATTTACAACGCCATTGCAGAAGCTCGCCAGGAGAGGTCTAAGCCCACAATCATCCGTCTGAGGACCACCATCGGTTACGGCTCAAAGGTCCAGGGTACTCATGGCGTCCATGGAGCTCGTGAGTTGATTTTGTTATGGTTCATTTGACAATTATATCAATGTCCCTTTCCAGCTTTGAAGGCCGATGATACTAGACAACTCAAGACCAAGTTTGGCTTCCCCTCAGATCAGCAATTCTATGTTCCCCAAGAGACCTATGATGACTACGCCGAATTCGGCAAGCGTGGAGCCGCCCTCGAAGCACAATGGAACTCCCTCCTCGTCACTTACAGCGAGAAATATCCCAAGGAACACGCAGAACTCACCCGCCGCATCCAGGGCACGTTGCCTCAAAGCTGGGAGCAGACTCTTCCTGTTTACAAGCCTGCTGATCCCGCTGTTGCCTCTCGCAAGCTCTCCGAAACCGTCCTGACCGCTATCACCCCTGCGCTCCCTGAACTCGTCGGCGGCTCCGCGGATTTGACTGGCAGCAACTTGACCAGGGTCAAGGGCGCCGTTGACTTCCAGCCCCCCAGTACCGGTTTGGGTGACTACTCCGGCAAATACATCCGCTATGGTGTCCGTGAGCACGGTATGGGTGCCATTGCAAACGGCTTGCATGCTTATGGCGGTATCATCCCCTTCGTCGCTACCTTCCTTGTGAGTAAATACCCAGAAATTTTGGTTCAACCAGGATGCTCATGATTCCACCAGAACTTCATTTCCTATGCCGCTGGTGCTGTCAGGCTTTCTGCTTTGAGCAAGCATCAGGTCATTTGGGTCGGTGAGTATCCCTTACCTTCGTTTTTCGAATCCTGGCAGTCCTCATAAGCCCTTAGGCACCCACGATTCCATCGGTCTTGGCGAGGACGGCCCAACCCACCAGCCCATTGAAACCCTCATCCACTTCCGTGCTACACCCAACCTTGCTTTTTGGCGTCCTGCTGACGGCAATGAGACCTCTGCCGCCTACTACGTTGCCGTTACCTCCAGGTCAACACCCTCCATCCTTTCCCTTTCCCGCCAGAACCTCCCTAACTTGGAGGGCTCTACCATCGAAAAAGCCATCCGCGGTGGCTACGTCCTCGTCGAGGAACAGGACGAGGATCTCACCATCGTTTCCACTGGCAGTGAAGTCTCCATCGCTGTCGATGCCGCCAAGAAACTCAAGGCCGAGGGCATCAAGACCCGTGTTGTCAGCTTGCCCTGTTGGTTCACATTCGACCAACAGGATGAGGAATACAAACTGAGCGTCTTGAGAAGTGGTGCTCCCATCCTTTCGCTCGAAGCTGCTTCTACTGCTGGTTGGCAAAAGTACAGCCATGAACAATACGGGCTTCCTGCTTGGGGAGCATCAGGACCTTACCAGAAGGTCTACGAGAAGTTCGGTATCACCGGAACCAGTAAGTAAACCCATTTCTTGTAAAGTCTACACTTTCTGACAGTGGTCTTAGACATCGCCGGTGTCGGTAAGAAGGTCGTTGAATTCTACAAGTCGAAGAACATCCCCGTCGTCTCGCCGCTCCTCAAGGCCGTTCATTTGTAGGCTCATTTGCCTGAGGTAACGACGTGTGCAAAATACCCCCACATATCACGGAAGATGGAGAGGATCATTAGTAACTAGAAATATTACCAACTAGAAATATCACCAAATTACAATACTGTAAAGTTGGATTTCTTTCACATCTTGATACCTTGAGCTGCCACGGCATGGATTCTTGAAGGCCGAGAGGTACATAGCACCCCGAAGACGCAGATAGTTGGTCAAGACCGTTTGCCATCCTCAGGTTCCCCTCTGCAAGAATTTGACATTAAGCCGAATCTCGCGATTAGAACGGTGAAAATAGATGAATTACGTTGCAGGAGAGCAAGATCACATCGATTTTGTGAAATGAGGAACCCAGAGTTCAGAATAATTAACATCGGAGATGTATGGTGTCTGTAAGGCAGCGAGTCTATACGAGGTGGAACGTCTATTTCTTGCCAAAAGTCAGGTTGTCCCACTTCGCCCGCTCGGCCTCCTCCTTCAAGACGCTCTGGATATGGGGCCTGAGGTACCTGACATCCTTTGTGAAGCACGTTAGTTGAATCTCCAAATGACAGTATTTTATGGGGAGTACCTCCTCTGCAGGTGTCCATTCAGCTTTCTCGAGGGGCTTGTGCAAAACACTAGCCTGGGATGCGCGCTTGAGGCGGTAAGCACGGTCATAGTGCTCGCGAGGTGTAAGACGGGTGAGGGCCTGTCCAAATAATGCGTTTAGGGACGAGTTGAACAGTTGAAGTAGCATCGGTGGGTCATACCCCCTGAACCTGATCATTCTCCTCCATGACTAAAAGAATCTCCTTAGACATGCAGTTGGTTTCAAAGAGCAGAAAACTCACTAAGGTCATCATATTTGAAGCCATATTGTCTGTAGCCAGCTGCGTTGGCATACCAGTTGGCAAAGGGCTTAATCCACGCCGAAAGAGTCTTCGAGCGAAGAACATAGGGTGCAAGCGAGATACTCAGAGGGCCGAACATGCTAGAGGGATTTTAAAGAGAGGAAGAGTTTCGCCGGCGTTGTGTAAAGTGCTCTGCTCTGGTCACCCGGAGGGTTCCGAGCAATGGGTTGTTTGGTTGTGCTTTGATCATCCGTGAGGGACGGCTATCTCGATGTGATGGGCTGTCGATAATGGATTTTCGGAGAGGGTATAAAAAAGCGGAAAGATCCTGTTTGATCTCTAGTTATCTCTTCTTGTGAAACTCCTCCTTGACGAACAACATGTCTATCGCTGAGCGTACCTACATCATGGTCAAGGTATACTCTGATCTTCCGTGTAGCCCTAGGCGCCCTTTGTCTAATCACCTGTCTGCGGTGTCGCTAATTTTACGTGCCTTTTCTCTGTTCGTCAAAA
The DNA here is from genome assembly GCA_001563735.1 of Leucoagaricus sp. SymC.cos. Lineage (NCBI taxonomy): Eukaryota > Fungi > Basidiomycota > Agaricomycetes > Agaricales > Agaricaceae > Leucoagaricus > Leucoagaricus sp. SymC.cos. Next base: position 103,638 of record KQ962949.1, read on the forward strand.
AAAAAAGCGTGGACTCGTCGGCAAGATCATTTCTCGCTTCGAGGAGCGTGGATACAAGATCATCGCCCTCAAGTTCGTCCAGCCCACTGAGGAGCTCCTCCAGAAGCGTACGTTGCTTGGCTCAACCCTGATCGATTATCATGTCGAGGATCCTGACCAATGCTTTGATTCCGTGTCGTAGACTATGCTGACCTCGCCAACAAGCCCTTCTTCCCCGGCTTGATCAAGTACATGGCTTCTGGTCCCGTTGTTGCCATCGTCTTCGAGGGTCTTGACGCCGTCAAGACTGGCCGTGTCATGCTCGGTGCTACCAACCCCTTGGCTTCCCCAATCGGTGCGCATACATCCATTCCAGAACTTTGGATGATGAAATCGAATTATATGTTAATAGGTTCCATCCGTGGTGACTTCTGCCTTGCCGTTGGCCGTAACATCATCCATGGCTCTGATTCCATCGAGAGCGCTAACAAGGAGATCGCTCTGTATGTATTTTGATTGATGCGAACATCAAGGATTCGGACTGAAATCTCTTAATAGCTGGTTCCCCGAGGGTGTTACCTCTTGGACAAGCGTCTTCGAGAAATGGCTCTATGAGTAAACGCGACCATCGTGGACACCGTAAAACAGAGTGCAAAAATCGGTCACGTGTATTTTAGCGCTTTAGAGGAACAAGCTCTGTTTGTTGTTTACCTTTTCGCATGTTGTCCTGGCCATCGGCAAAATTAGATTCTCACGAAGTGTTCGTCCACGGGAAAGATCATGCAGGACGTGGGCGCGTCGAAAATAACTTGGGCCCAGTATTCGAGTTTCATTCCCTCCTGTTGGGCCATTCTCACTGTGTTCCCACACTGGAATCCCTTGCCTGAGAACTTTCACCGTATCTCCAATCCGGAGGTAGCGTCGCAATGGTTGTATCGCATGCGGCCTTTGACGCTGGTGGAAATAATCCCCAGATATAAAACTGAGACTCTCATCTCAGCGGTTTTCTTGTTAGTACCCACCCCCAATTATCATGATGCTTCCATGCTTCCTGCAAGTTGGGCTTTCGCTGCTACTGTGGCTTCAGCTCTTTCCTCGCGTTCTTGCAGAAAAGGGTTCCTCTGGGTGTAACACCTTCCTCTGCGTAAACGCCACTCTTCATGATGACGATACGATCACCTGTGCGTACAACTTCCCCAGTTCTGGACGCTGAGCTGACTTGTGATTATAGATGAGCTAACCAACCTTTACCAGCCGCTCGGGTGGTTAGCTATGTGAGCAGTCACGTTCCAGCTCTGACAGTCAGAATAACCGACCTTCTTGTAGCGGATGGGGTCGTAAGATGGACCACACACAGATGGTCGTTATGTGGCCTAACGACGAAGACGGCTCCATAATTCTGTCCAACCGATTCGGATGGGGTCATGAAATGCCATCGAATCTTATGAACCCTCGCAGGGAACCCGTTCTCGTGGAACCTGTTCCAACCCCAGTAAGTTCATTTGTATTCCTCGACAGATTTCCATCTTGTTTAACCCAGTTTCTCGCATTGTAGTGGTCACCAGGCCCAAACTCAACCCGTATGGCGTTCAAGATCCCAGCAAACAAGACAGCACTTGCGCAGAGTCCAATTGAGAATTTAATCTGGGCGTATGGCATGAATCGTCCAGGAAATAGGCCCTGGTCCACACTTCTTCCTCACTATCGTGCCGGATTCCTGAGGATCAATTTCTCTAAGGACGCGATTCCACCTCCCCCACCTGGTAGTCAGCCCATGAACCCTCCGTCACCCTCTGGCAGCGACATGAGCGAACACAACCACCATCCCGACACTGGTGATTCAACCGTCTTTGAGAGTGAGAACCACAGTGACGTGTTCTCTGACAAGGATGTTCCATGGGGTAATCACGAAAAACTCATCACTGCGCATGGTACCCTCCTCGCAATCGGTTTCCTCGTCCTCCTACCTTCCGGAAGCCTCATCGCACGATGGACGCGGACAATTACACCTAAATGGTTCAAAGCTCATTCCTTCATCAACATGACAATTGCTCTGCCGGTTATCGTTATTGGGTGGCTAATGGGCCCCATGGCTGTTATCAGTCATGATGCCCCACATCTTGTCACGACTCATCAAGTGAGCATTTATTCTTTTTGTTTTATTTTTCTCTGCGGCGCGCTGGTACTGTGCGCTACGGTTCCAAAAGGCTAGGTACTGATAAATAATGCTTCACCACCACAGCTCTGTGGAGTATTCCTTCTCGCATTATATCTACTACAAGTTTGGCTAGGTCGCTATATCCACCGCCGAAGGGCAGAAGGGCTCGTGCCGAACAATAAACCCCACCCACCGTCAAATGTTCTCCATGTTTGTCTTGGAATCTCTGTGATCGCTTTTGCATTCTTCCAGGCACGTTATCAACAGCTGCTGCGATTCTCGCGGAGTGAACACTCAATCCAACTTCATTATATAGGTCAGAACTGGCTTTGACGAATGGGAAACTGCTACAGGCCGCGGTACTCTCCATTCATGGTGCCACGACCTCTGGCTAGCATGGTCAATCGTACGTAAACCCTCTGTTTCACTCATCTACTCGGTGCCTTATCGCATGTTTTTATAGATCGTACCCTTCGCTTACCTTGCCGGTCTCTCACTCGTGCCTCGTCAATTCTACCAAGAACGCCAATATATCATGCCTGGTGGCAACATCAACTATGTCGTTCTCCCCGATGGCGCTGATTCACCTCTTCTTGACGAAACGCAAGATCACGACGTCAGTGCCGTGTACGACGAGAGTAATGGTCGATTCAGGAACACACGGTTGTCCATGGAGACGGTCAAGGTCGAGGCAGAAAAGTAGACCACGATAGTGACTATCAATCTTGGCGTGTCTGTAGTAGACTTCTTCGCCTTTTGTACATTACTCATTATTTCATGCGAAATTCAATTGACCAAGAAATATTTCTTCCGATTATGAAATGACACGTGCGTGATAGGATACGATAGAATACACAGCGACACCTACAAAGAACAAAAGGCTGATCAAGTTCAATTGATGATGACAGACTGAACAAGAAATAGAAAGCCGTAAGGAAAGAAAATTGAAGGGTGTTGATTTGGAGCCAATGCAATGATGATTGTGACAAGATAATAGAGAGAGGGGGGGGGGGGAAGATAGAAGGAACAGGTATACTTGGGTTGAAACGAGGGGGTATGAATATGTACATGAAACGAGAAAGGAGGGGTGGGACACAGGGTAGTAGGAATGACAGACAATATACGACACAAAAAGAGAGAGACTGGACAGTCCAGACAAATGGTGATTGGAAGAATAAATAGACGAGACGAAAAGTTCGGTTGCCCTGCTCAGAATCAGGCATTTTGGATCAACCACGGCCTCCCCAAACTACTAATGCCACCACCAGGGAATGTATACGAAATGACAAGAAAAGCGGGACGAAGAGAGGTAGGCGTGGCGAAGAATTAAACAATATGACGATAGCGTGCAATGATGGGTCCAATTGGCAAGGGGACAAGCGACACCACGACGACGACACTGACGTTCTAAATGTGTGAGTCCACCGACAAATAAGAAACATGATCCATCCAACAACTCCTAGCACGATCACGAAGCGCCATGCACATATACACACCCAACACAAGTCAGGGTATACATACGCAGAGATCTAGCAGACGAGAGGGGGAGAGAGTCGACATCCCGGACAAGCACAAGGAAAACAAAGAAACCAAAATGCTTCTCGCATTTTGATTTCTTTGTTTTAGGTGTGATTGGCCAGGAGGGCGGCCAAGTCTTTCTCGCCCGCTGCAGGGAGTTGACGGGATCGCGCCTTGAGGCGCACTAGAAAATGGCAAAAATAATGATCAGTTTCACGAAACAAGAAGAAGGAAGAGACAACATACAATTACGGTCAAGACTCAGTAATACAACTTTGACAGCGCCGTTCGTGTTCTGTCCATCGATACCCAAGATGGCCGATCGGTCGGTCCAATGCTCGTCTTGCCAGATAGCCGCCTTCAGTATGAGATCATCCATGCTTCTCTCGATGTTACCGGAGTTGAAATCAACGTTCTCGATCCTGACACTGAGAGTAGTCAGGTAGTTGCCCTTTGATGTAAGAACTTTGAGTGATGACGAGAAGGTGCGGATGTTGGAAGTGATATAGCCTATGGCGGCCTGGGCAGCTTGACCGAGTTGTGAAGGGTTGTTAACAAGACCATCGAGTTCCATGATGACCGGTAGAGGGATGACAATTGTCCAGCGGAGGCTCTCCACCAGGGAGGTCACCATGGAGAGTGAAGAAAGGAGGATGTTAGTGTCAAGGACGAGAACAGAATAGCCGGCCACAATATTGAGCTCTGGGAAGTTATCTTGACCCTTTTTTGATGAGCGAGGTTTGCGAGATGACGGTGCTTGCGAAACATTGGCCTGGGCAGGTTGAAGAAGATTACGAAGGTAACGACGACGAGCCTAGAAAGTTATGAATATCAGAAAGTCTGTCCTTAACTCAAAAGTAATAAGAAATATATTACCTTGAGCTCCTTCACCTCCTCGGAATCGTTCTCATCGTCCTCGCTACTCTCTTCCTCAACCTCATTAGCGTCCACATCCATCAACTCATCGTCATCCACCCATCTCTTGCCCATCCTCCTCTTCTCCTCTTCCTCCCTTTCCATCCTCTCCATCTCTCTCCACGCGGCAACCTTCTCCGCGAGCTTTCCTTCAACCCTCCACTCACGAGTACCCTCTACCCACGTAAACCCAGGGACAGCTCCCGCAATGTCAACCGCACTTCGCACGATACGCGCCCACCTCTTCACCGTCGTCTCCTTAAGACTGACTCGCCAACCCTGATTCCTCGGTATCGCACTCACATCGTACGCACCATCCAACTTAACTCCATCATAATACTGACCCTTGTGGGTCTCGTCGTCGTCTTCGATCTGCCCGTCTGTCACCTGAGTTGACTCCTGGCTTTCGAGCACCTCAATCTCAGGCCGATCAGCCCCTGACTTCCAGTAACCACGCTCGAATACTTTCCTGCTCACCCACTCCATACCACGCATACACCAGTCCTCGGGAAGGGGAGGGGCGCAGCCTGACGTGAGCATTACCCAGCGCTGATCGGAGGGAACGTTGATATGAGTGAAAAGGCCCTGGGAGTCCATGACCTTTCGGGGGATGCTAACGAAGAATGCGGCGAGGTCATCCCATGGGATGCTCCTCTCGAGGAGGGAGAGGGAGGGGCGGTGTTTCAGAATGGTGGCCAGAAAAGTGAGGAGAACGGTAAGGTAAGGATTGAGAGATGAGCGGGAGAATTCAGTTGCTTTTCGAGTAGGGTTGCGTAAAACGAAGCTGAGTATTGCGAATGTAAGCTGTAGCGCGTACGTAAATGCTGGGGGATCTTCAGGCATGTAACTGTCGGCTTCAGAGAGAGTAGGTGATGTCTGAGGAATATGACCATGACCATGTTCGTCATCAACGTCCATCTTGTTCTCTTCGGAAGTTGCTGTCTTCTTCGCAATGACACGCCCATTTGCCTCACGACCGCCGACACCTCCCATCCTGCGAAGCAAGCCTGAGGGCTTGCCGTACTCGAGGACGGAGGCAATGTTAATGATCGCCATCATGATCCATTCCCGCTCTTCTGCCCCTTCAATCGCCAGTCGCTCCAAGAATCGCGCGAGCGTGGGCTGGAAATCGTCGAGTTGGATATTCGTGAATAGCATCCCATGGAGGAGCACAAATAGCTCTGAAACCTTTGCATCTGCATTCATACGACGTGCTTGTAGAGGGCCGCTCCAAAGAGGAAGAATTGACTCGCGAGAAGTCATGAAGGGATGGAGGGTGGTCATGCTTTATCACAATGGTGAGTAAAAATAGACAAGGAGCCAATCAAAAACATACCTTTTCACGTAGTGATACATGCTGCGAAGTTCCTCGTTATCCACCTCACGGTAAAGTAGACCCAAATGGTGATGTAGTTTCCCTGTGCCTGGTTGCTCGAAGAGACTGGTCGCGTACCAGTCACGCGCGATGCTCCTCCACCTCTCCTTATCCGGCTCCACTTCGAGTAGCCGTGCGGCTGCGACACCTACGCTCGGTGGCTGGCTCGCGGGACGATTTGCCATAAAATCACTGACAGACTTCTTCCCGCTTGAATTTCCGTTTGCTGTTCCAACGGGGACTTCGAGGCCATTTGCCTTGTTGAGATCGTTGACGGCCTGCAAAGCGGAGACCGTTAAACCGCCATTTCCTCCCATCCTACCATCGAGCATTGCAGCAACAATCATGCGATAGCGAGCGAGGTCGCCGAGTGCCTCTAACCAACCGCTGCGGAACGTGACAAGCTGGGGATCCTCAACGAGGCTGATGTAAAAGGTATATGCGTAGTAGATAAACTCTTGAAGGAGTTCAAGCGCGAGCCTAGAGGTAAACGAAGCACGGCGGAGGGACTCGAGTAGCTTGTGAAATGCATGGGTCCATAAACGGACAACGATGTTGTATTTGGTTGGAACATTCTTGAGGGATGCAGGGACGGATGGTGCGAGGGAGAGCTGGAGGAGATTGTACATGTCCTCAGCCAAACTGGATGGTAGTTAGACACGATCGCCTATTTTTGGGCGAGAATTAAGGAAGGGCTTACCTTTTGTGATCGTCAACTTTCTTCATCCATTTCTCTTTCTCGAGATCTTCTCTGCTGATTTCCTTTCCGCGCAACATGAGGCGTGTGTCCATCTCGTCCTGGTCTTCTGATTCCTCCTGCTGGATTTTCGACTCCAGCGTGGTAATGCGGCGGTAAATCAATTTTAGCTGCTGAGAGAACGCGGTGGTAGTTGAATCGTCCGTAGCGGCATGGCCGGGCCGGTTGTCGAAGAGAGCAGACGATGTGGAGGACCCGTCGGTTGAAAGGGTGAAGCTTGAACCAGATATTGAAGCAGCGTAAGAACTTGTCGAACCAGCAGAGATATAGTCACCACTGGCTTTTGATGCGGGTGGAGGTCGAACGGAAGAAGTTGTGTGGGAGGAAGAAGAGTTATTGTTATTGCGGGAGAGGACGTGAAAATGAACGGGATCATGTCTTCGATGATCGAAAAGTTGTCGAGCTGCGCTAGATCCGTCACCACGGCCGTGATGAACATTCCGGGGAATATTCGCGCTCTCAGCGTCATTCATAGACTCCGGCTCTGCTGTACGCCGTGGGGAGATTGGGTCGGTGTCAGGGTTGTAGAGCTTGGCCTTGGAGTGGGCAGGACGGGGAGTCGGTGATGAAGTGATTCTGAGACGTGAAAAGCTTTCGTGGTCAGCCTCGCCGGTAGGCTTAGAAACAATGACTTGGGGGGATGGATGACGACGCTGTATTTGAGGGACTGCGGCGCGGGCGGGTGTTGCGGAAGGCTTTGGGGAGCGGTCAGTCCTCGGGGTTGGGGTGTGCAGTGGGTGGGGAGGAGGGGGAGGAGGCTGGAGAAGAGGCCGGTGCAGCTCTCTCTGTTCACGCTCAGATTTGTCCTTGGAACGCATGGGACTGCAAGTACGGGCAAGTGAGTGCCTGGTGCACAGGACGGAAATAGATAAACGATACCCGGCCTGCTTGCGACGCAGAGCAGTAAGACGGTCGTCGAGGTCTGTCGGCTGTGGGCCGTCTCTCGGAGCCATTTCGCGGTCTTTGCCCTTTCTTGAGGGACGGTTGGAGGGAGAAAGAGGAGGATCCATGGCAGAGCGAGGGATACCGTTCATTCGCGGCTTAGCATCCTGCCAACTCTATTCCGCAGCACCAGATAAGATCTCACCTCCACGTGACTGCTGCGCCTTCTCCTTCTCCGTAGTTCCCTCTGAGTTAGTCCCCTGCGCATCTGACCCGCTTCCCGGTCCACCCCACTGGTCCACCCACACACCACCCATCTCTGTTGACTCGCCTGCGAGCTGCGAACTGTACGCGTATCCTCCAGTATTTGCTGCGGCACTGCCACCCGGAGGGTCAGGTTCACGTGTCCAGAAGGCTATTCCTGGAACTGCGCCTCGTATAACATCATCTCGCATCGGCTGGAGCTCATTTGTCTTCCGACATGACAGGTCACGTTCACGTGTCCAGAAGGCTATTCCTGGAACTGCGCCTCGTATAACATCATCTCGCATCGGCTGGAGCTCATTTGTCTTCCGACATGACCCCCCCTGCACTATCATCCTGCCACGCACACAACCCTTCAGTCCCTCCACCCTTTTCTCGACCGCTTCTTCACACTGGCCCAAGCTTACGTCAATTGCCCCCGCCCTATGCCCATTAATATCTCACGTAGTCTCTGCTGTATTCCCCGTTCGGAGCGCTTTTCGCTCTCATCGGGCATTCCTATCCCATTATTCATCATTCCCTGCCACCCAGTACAATAACCCTCGTGCTGTTCCGCGCACCTTCTCATCAGTAGCATCTGGACTCATTATGCACATGTTGTCCGTAACAAGGCCCCCCCCAAAAAAAAATTTCCTTTTGCAAAGCTCTCCGCAGTCTAATTAATTTAGCTTCGGATCACCATAAGTGTGTGATCGTGACCAACTAATCACAAGTCCCGAGTTAGCATCAAACCCTCTGTGACGAGCTTGTCATGCTTTTAAAGTATAATGCACCAGTAATTATGACGCTGCAACAAGAAGAACTTCAAGATGGCCATAAACCGGCATTATGTCACTATACACAGGCACAGCACCAGCCATCATACGGTGCAGTGACTCTCTGACGTCTGTATTCACAACCGAACAAAATCATTGCGACTCTACCCAGATGCACAAGCACACCAGCTCAATGGAGCCTCCATCATTTGTCTTAGAGCTGCGGTTGGAGCTGCATTACACATAAGCACCAAATCCAGAGCCAAACTTACAAACGCCACTGCGGTGCTTCAAGCTTCAAGAGCCACTACCGACTTACTACGTCGCTTCAATTGAATGTTTTACCACGATGTTCCCCCTCAAAACATGTCTTGATGAAAGGTTATTTATATCTACATCATTCTCCGCTCAACCTCCGATCCATCAAATCTCCGTATAGACAGCAAGCTCGCAACCCAAGTTTCATTCCTCAGGATGCTTAACTCCATGTGTGGAACACCAGGAGAGACCAATGGTCCGAGTCGTGAACACACCAAAACCCTTGTGTGACCTTTTACACGCGTCTACGGCACAGTGTACCGTTCCGCCGATTACCCTCTCCTTTACGAATCGCCAGAGTATTTACAAGTTACTAAAGTGCCCCTGGCGCAGTCAAGACACTGTAAATTCAACCCCCTCTTTGCACCGAGGTCAATGAAGAAGGTCTACCCTTTGGTAAATTCGATTGCCAACTTTGGATGAAAGCCCTCAACGTTTCAACATCAGCATACTTTCGACCCTGTCCAGAATCAATCGATGATCCCTTACATCGTCGCAGCAGGCAGCCACGCAACTACGCGATCCCTTTGTCATTTGGTCACGCCTACCATAGTAGTAGAGCGCAGCAGCTGATACCTCGCTGGGATCCGAACCGAGAGAAGATCAAATGTACCGACCCCCCAGACTAACGAAGGGTGTTTCACCAGGCTAAAGCCGTTGAATGGCACTAGTATATCTGATCACCGTCCAAGTCATCTGATGTCTTCCACCACCGGACACTAAACATCCCATCTTCGGTTCCTCCAATGACACCATACGAAAGCCCACCACATAAAGGATAAGCTTACTCTATTGTGATTTTTCCCCGCCCGCCTACTCGCCCCCCACCACTTGAATGACGCTTGAAGGCCATCATCAAAGTTGAAGTATCGATGACCCGAAGCGAAGCCCCGACTGCGGATTAGATTCACTAGCAAACCATTAGTGGAAGTCACACTGCGTCACTGTTGGTACTGCAAGGCTTCCCTGAGAGTTCAATCGATTCCACTTAGATTTTTTTTTCAGCGATCCTGAAATCCATCGATGCGATGTTCGGCAATCCAAGAGAAGCCGGAAAATCATTGCCATAAGTTGAGGGCTCAAGCCATGGTCCAGTGTGACTTGACTTGAATCCTCTACCCTTTCCTGAGCCAGGATCCATTTTAGACTGAAGGACGATTATTGCTCTCCTATCGTTTTGACGGCGAATAGTTGACTAGGAATCTCTACTTCCTTTCTACCGT
>KQ962949.1:119815-148397 GCA_001563735.1 Leucoagaricus sp. SymC.cos
GTTGCTGCGGACAAGTACGTCGCCACAAGCGCTTTGATCTTCCGGGCGTATGGTCTCCTCGGCGATGTGAGATTTGATTTTCTGCCATCGACGGCACAAACCTCCTTGCTTACTATTATTTGCGCTAACTTAGTATCCGGGCTGGATGGACAAGTGGAGCGTATTTCAAACGGCAGACGGATACAGAGGACGCGCAAGGCTCGGCAAGAATCGTCATGCCACTGGACACTGTCATGAAAGTCAAGACAAATCAATCTCGAAACTCTGATCAACAATTTATCGTACAATCGCACGTCCAGTTACCTAACTTCTTTTCCTTTATGACCTATCCAAAAAGCGCCTGATTGGCAATTCCAACAGACCCACTAACAACCTCAACCTTCTGACCCTTCGCAACCCTAATCTTCGCAGCAACCTCTACACCCTTTCCAGACGGTACTTCAACCTCAACGCTCTCCTTCCCCGCAGCATCAAATTCGTACACCCGGACCTCCAAACTTTGCGTATAGTCGTAATCAGGTTTACCTACACCCGCAGGTCCCAAAAGCAGAATGCTTCCTTCGCGGACCCAGACCGGTATCTCGTTGATGGGGACGTGTTCCTTGATCCATCTAGGACCTTGAATGACTCGGCTTGGGTTCCAGAAGTTGGTCCATTTGCCTGCTGGGAGGTAATACTCGTGCTCTTCGCTGAGTGGGACGAAAACTGGGGCAACGAGGAGTGAGGAACCTGCGGGTTAAAATGAGAACTGTTGGGAGTGCTCTTTTCAGGGATTGTAATACACACCAATCATGTATTGTCGATCCAAATAATGTGTCGTGCGGTCCTCGGGGAACTCAATGAACATGGCGCGTTGGATAGGGTGCCCTTTCAGTCGCGCTTGAATGGACTAAGTCACAATGAGGTTATGATCAGAATGATGTCAAATTGACTATCCTATAACCAACTCACGAGGCTGTAAATGTAGGGCATCAGACGATGTTTCGCGTCCAACCAGACTGACATATTCTTCGCAGCTTCTTCACCATAGTTCCATGGCACACGATAAGACGATGAACCATGGAGACGAGAATGTGAAGAGAAAATGCCGAATGCAACCCAACGTTGATAGATTTCTGGAGGTGGGTGACCCTGTAAACAAAAATTGACATCTTTATGCGTATAGAAATCGAAGTATAGCACACCTCAAAACCTCCGATGTCATGAGAGGCGAAACCGAAGCCGGATGCAGTGAGGGAGAGCAAGCCGCGCAATGCCTCTGCCATAGCTTCCCACGTCGACTCGCAATCACCTCCCCAGTGGACAGGGAACCTAGCGGTTCCTCTGAGTTATCTAATAAGAATGAATCGCGGATTGGCATACCTTTGTCCGCCAACAGTAGAAGAGCGGGCGAAAACAACGGCCTCTCCTTCTCCAAAACGCTCTTTCAGCAAGTTGAAGACAAAGTCATTGTAAATGACAGAGAATGCGTTATGAACTCTGTAAGGGTCAGAGCCATCGTGGAAGACGACAGATGCGTGTGGGATTCGCTCTCCAAAGTCGGTCTACTCGGAGACGCCACTCATGAGTCTTGAGCGGGTAACGAGAAATGTGACCACCCGCCTTGAAACAATCTACACCCATATCCAACAAAGCCGTCAATTTATCGGCATACCATTTTCTCGCCTCGGGATTTGTCACGTCGACAATAGCCAATCCCGGTTGCCATAAGTCCCATCTTATCACAATTCAGCTAACTAGGAAAGTTCAAAACAAGCATGACATACTGCCAGGGTGTGCCGTCTTTACGTTTGATGAGGTAGCCACCTTTGACGGCCTCTTTGAAAACAGGCGATAGCTGGGAGATGTAAGGATTGACTACAAATTGTTCAATCAAAGAACTTCTACTAACAACCTGTGACTTACTCCAAACACAGATCTTGACATTGAACTTCTGCTTGATCTCTGAGAGATATGCCTTGGGATCTGGGAAGTTATCAGGGTCAAAGGTGAATGAGCACCTTGAGAAGTGATCAGCCATCAGACGAGATACTTGGATAGTCAAAGGCTTACCATTCATATTGCTTCATCCAGAAACAGTCAAGGTGGAATACGCGAACAGGGCAATCGCGTTGTTTCATGCCTTCTAAGAAACTGGAAACTGTTTCAGACGAATATGATGTCAAGAACGAGGTAGATAGCCAGAGACCGAACGACCAGCTCGGTAAAATTCTGAGCCATGAAGTCAGTGAAGGATAGCAAAGAAGTAGACGTCTACGCACGCAGGACGCCCAGTCATCCTTGTATATTTGTCAAGGATCTGTAGATGCCTTCAGCCATGTATCAGCACAGAGGATGATTGAAACGTACCTCAAGGGGAGTCTTGCCATAAATGATGAAGTATTCGAGACTCTTATCAGCAACTGACACACCAACACGGCTGACTTTCTCTGAGCCAACTTCCACTTCAACCTCCCCGGGGTGGTTAATAAAGACACCATAGTTTCGGTTGGTGATGTAAAACGGAACGCATTTGTAGGCTTGGTCGCTGGACGTTCCCCCGTCCTGGTTCCAGACCTTGACGGATTGGCCTGAAATTTCGTGCTTGAGACTCAGGATTTCAGGAGTACAGCCGAAAATTCTCACCGTTCTTCACGAAAGCTCCAAACTGTTCTCCCAAACCATAAATGAGCTCGCCTGGGGACATATTCAACTCCGAGTTTATATAGCGGACCACATTAGGGAGTGGCTCCGGACGGGGGTTGGACGAGGGGTCATGAATCAGACAGGAGCTATTGGAAGCGCTATGGTTGGTCCAATGGGAAGGGACGTCAAGGACAGCCTGGTGCTTCGGACCCGCGAAGGTGAGGATGCGTTCCGGTGACTTGAAAGTGATCGCATAGGGATTTTCGGTGATCTCAGCCTTTAGGTCACCGCTGGACAGCACGTAGTCGGAGCCTTCTTTGGATAGTTTGACATCAGGAACGGGTGGATCGTCTGGGAAGAGCTGGATGTTGGGGCGAGGGTCGAGCGAGGCAAAGTGTTCAATCTTGACGCCGATGACGTCTTGAGTAGGTGAATGAACCCGAACACTCAGAACAGGCCCAGGAAGAGCTGGATGTTGGGGCGGGGGTCGAGCGAGGCCAAGTGTTCAATCTTGACACCGATGACGTCTTGAGTAGGTGAATGAACCCGAACACTCAGAACAGGCCCTATATAAAAACATTTTTGTAAGTATATGATCGTGGACTTTGAAACTGCAATCGTAACACGCACCTCCAAGGGTATCACCACGGTGCCTGATAGGCCTGGTAGAGACCTGCAGATCATAACCAGTGTAGTCTTTGGTCACTTGGACGGCCTGCAGACCATAGAAGGGCTTGACGCCATTCTTTAACAACCAGAATCCGTCGTTGAATCTCATCGTGATAGAGGGTAAAAGCGGGCTGAGGTCTCACAAAAAACGAGGGATATCCAGAGTTTATGTGCTTCACTGAGAGCCTCTTGGGAAGGTCATTTGGACAACCGCGACGGACCGTCTTTCACCGAGAATTCTCCGTGTCCGGTGCGGCGGTCGCGAGTATAAGGGGGTGTGGAAGAAAGAGATAGGGCAGTTTGAGGCGAGCGCGGCAGCGGCTCAGAGATCGTGCAGATGGCTCCTCACCGCCTCTCGTCACTCATGCCCTCAAGTAATCAAAACCCACACTTCTTTTCTGGCTGAGGGTACCTGTAAATAAGCAATACTGTATGTCCAAACTCTGTGTGGCAATAGCGCACCATAAATGCGCATTTATGATCTGTCTTCCTGGAAAAATACACCATATGAACTTCTTAGCGACGTTGAACGAAGCTGCTTCCCCTTCTAAATCGAATCGTCTGTTTCCACGTCGCCTATACCGCGCCGCGTAGCGCAGTTACATGTAGCTATTCATGGAGTACGTCTTACCGGTGGAAAAGGGACGAGATCATCCATGGTCATTGGTGACTGGGTCTCCCGTAGATGGGCTCCTCAAGGCAGTTCCGAGCCGCCAGGGCAAGAAATAAACGTGCAGGGACGCGTATGAGATGAGTCATACTCTTGATGGATTTCTTGTTGTCTATCCAAGTCTAACTCAAGTTCTCTCCATCTTCCCACCTATCAGATTCTCAATCGAGAAAGGTATAGAATGTCTGAAGAACGACTTTGGCGGGAGACCCCTCTGATACATTCAGCAACGCTGTCGGAAAACATCAATGCTTCCGTGCACCTCAAGTTAGAGGTAAGGAACGATTGAAGGAAACTCTGAATCTGGCTAATTTCATTTGAAAGAATCTTCAACCATCATATTCATTCAAGTATCGAGGAATTTCATATTTTATCCAAAAAGCGAAGGAGGCGCATGGAAATGACCTGCATTGTGTCATCGCATCGGGGGGCAACGCAGGACTCGCCGCGGCTTGTGCAGCACGTATTTTGGAAGTAAGATGTACTGTATTTATTCCTGAAGGAGGCACGGAAAGTACGCTGGCATTACTAAAACGAGAGAACGCGGAAACCGTTGTGATCGGCCGCTTCTATGCAGAGGCTTTGAATGCCGCCAGAGACGTGGTGGCAAATGACTCGAATGCGTAAGTCCTATTCGACGACCCATTAACAGTCTAACCAGACTCCTCAGGGTTATGGTGCCTGCGTATGATGACCAGGTGGTCTGGCAAGGTCACAGCTCCATGGTGGTAGAGATCAAAGACCAGTTGCAGAGAAAACCTGACGCCATCTTCTGCAGCGTTGGGGGTGGAGGTCTCTTGGGAGGGATCATTTTGGGATGTAAAGAAGTTGGTTGGGATGATGGTGAGATTTTGAGCTGTATCTTCGAGGTCATTCGTTTACCGCCCGACTTTCTCCAGTCCCGATTGTGACGCTAGAAACCATAGGATCCGACTGCTTCTATCGTTCAATCACGATGAACGGAGACGGTTTCAACAAGGAGATGAAGGTCCTGCCTCCGGGGGTAGAGCTCGTGCAAGACGAGTCAAATAATTTGAACATCGCACATTTCAATGGTTTCTCGTCGAAGGCATCAGGATCGCTTGGGGCATCCCAACCTGCTGCGGGTGTCCTGAAGATGGCTTTGGAAAGGACTGGAGGTGTTCGCTCGTATAGTATCCCAGACGAGCTAAGCATGGAAGGGGTGGTCAAATTCGCCAGTAAGTGTTGATTAGGGCAAAGTAGCGCTCGTCTGACAAGAGCTAAAGATGATCATAAAATGCTGGTAGAACTAGCTTGCTCTACCACGCTGGTTCCAGCATATCATCCAACGCTTTTCGACAGAATGGTGCCACCTCGTGCTATTGAGCGTTGTGTCGTGTTCGTAGTCTGTGGAGGCTTCAAGGTTTCAATCTCCGATGCGGTGGAATTCCGGACGATTGTAGACGAGGTACAACATAACTCGAGCGTGGCCTGGGAAGTTAGGTGTGACGATGGAGAGATTTTGCAAATTCCCAAATAAGTCGATAGCAAGGAAAGCCAAGCAGACGCATAGTAATAATACACTGAATGTGCATATATAAGATTTGTGAAACCTACTTCCTGAATCAATCGACGGAAACCGTTAGAGAAACAACTCATGCTTGCACGTACCTCAAAGCTTCAAGGCCTACGAAATCATGACTTGCTTTGTTGCTCCGCTTCCATGGCAGTCCTCCGTGCCAACCTCTCCGCCTTTATCCTAGCAAGTTCTTCGCGAATAGCAACCGTTTCCTTCGGGATATTCTAGAAAACACTCAATTACATATGAGTAGTATGAGCATTCCGAACTACCTGGTTCGTGCGCTCCGAAGGTGGAAACAACCTATCCCTATACTTCAACAAAGGTCAATCTCGACCACGAGAAGGATGGACTCGGAGAGGCATACAGGTACGACATGTTTCCTATACCATTCTGGGTCTCCAAAATGAACTAAGGCTGCAATTGGGACGAAGAGATAGAGAGTAAACTTGAAGACTTCAAGGTTTGGTCCACCCATGGTAAGTACCGTTCGTGGAAGAGTGAAGGACTTCAACTCGTGACCGTTTCCGGATATGTTTGATTGCAGTTTCCGATGTCAACAAGTACAGTACAGAAGTCGGGCCGTCGAACTGGTTTTGAGGCGCATTCTCCAATGACGCTCGCGTTTGATGTCATATATGATATCTCTACGAAACTTGCGCCTGTGCTGTACCTATGATTTTGTCTCCTAGGTGCTAGTTCTGTTAAACACACGATCTACGACTAGCCTTACAAGCCGCAAACTACAGAAATAAATGATCCTTTTGCATCTCTCCATGTGGGATGAGCCGGGTTTGTGGATTGTCTCAGCAATTTGACCTCCCCAGTCAACTACTCGCGGTCTTCTGACGTTCTTCCGCGCCTGGAACTCGGGACGGGAATGAGGGGCCACTTTACCCTACTTCATCATGACATCAGAGGGGCTTGTGTCAGACAAGGTGGAAAGTAAGAACACCTATATGAACGAGTCTCGCCCTCGATAATCCCCAAAACACCCTGTAGAACCATCTCGAACCATGTCTCTTTCCAAGGCAAGTATCTGACTTGTGTACGATGGTCGTAGCATGCCCACTGATTTCTATCACAGCACGTTGACACAGAATCCCTCGTCGAGCAGTCCTTCGTAAGTCTCATCGGCTTGTCCTTGATCGACACGCTGATCGTTACCGCTCACAGGACAAGTCTTTATCTTCGCAAGACACTTCAGCTGAAGAGGCCAAGCTTTATTCATATGGAGAACGTTATAGCACACGACCTATCCCTCATTTCCATATTCCACCTACCGTAAGCACGCGGATGTCAGATGTCGGCGAGAAGTACGGTGCTCATCCGTCTGTCGGAAGGGTGTCAATGAAGGCACGGCTTACAGGATGATCGCAGATGAACTCAGTTTAGGCACGTCGCGCCAGATTTAAGCGCACATTCTCAAAGCACTCATAGATGGCGCAGATGGTTCACCTATCCTAAATCTCGCATCTTTCGTCCAAACCTACATGCCTCCTATGGCAGATAAACTCGTTAAGGAAAATATCACCAAGAACTTGATTGGTAGGTTATGGTTTCTCACCTTGAAACCCTGCTCATCAAATGTTCGCTTTCAGATGCTGATGAATATCCTGCTACTCGTAAGTGAGAGCGGTCGCCATCTCATTCTGTCACGCTGACGAAATTGGTGATCAGAAATGCTTCATTCGCGCTGTAAGGTTAAGGGATTGGTTTGTATCCCCCTCTCATACGCCTCCAGGTGTTTCGATGATAGCCGACCTGTGGCACGCCCCATCAGCGAAACAGGCGATTGGTACCGCCACCACAGGTTCTTCCGAAGCTGCTCAGCTTGGAGGACTTGCCATGAAAAAAATATGGCAGGATAAGAGGAAGGCGGCTGGGAAGAGCATTCACGAACCTGGGTATTTCAAACTTCCTAAACATCAGGCATTCATGGACTCATATCCTTCAGCCCCAACATTGTTATGAGTTCTAATGCACAGGTAGCTTTGGAGAAATTTGCTCGCTATTTCGATGTCGAATGTCGCCTTGTCCCAGTCTCTAAGGAGAGTCGATACCACCTTGACATCAAGAAGGCAATGGAATTTGTGGACGAAAATACCATCGGCGTGTATGTCATTCTGGGAAGTGAGTATTGCATGTCCATCTTAGACAGGGAGTCACTAATGGTGCACTCACAGGCACTTACACCGGCCATTACGAAGATGTGAAAGGTCTGGCCGATCTTCTCGACGAGTACGAAGAACGCACTGGTCATTCTGTTCCCATTCATGGTGAGGTGGTCGTGGATCTGTTCGCTGGTTTTAGCTGCTGACCCAATCCGCGTAGTTGATGCTGCTTCTGGCGGATTCATTGCGCCGTTCGCTCATGTGTGTTGCATCCTCATGCGTTAACTTCTCTATGCTTATTTTACGTCCCAAGCCCGACCTCAGTTGGGATTTCAGAATACCTCGAGTTGTCTCGATTAACACCTCGTATGCCGTATTTTGTTCATAAGAACTCAAGATTCACTTATTCTGATTCAGAGGCCACAAGTTTGGTTTGAGCTATGTAGGCGTCGGGTGGGTCATCTGGCGTGACAAGGTCCAACTGCCCAAGGACCTTGTTTTTGAATTACACTACCTTGGATCTGTTGAATTTACCTTCTCTCTAACATTCTCTCGCGGTGCGGCCCCAATTATTGCCCAGTACTTCAACCTTTTGCATCTTGGATATCAAGGTTATCGTCATCAAGCGTTAAATGATCTGAAGAACGCCCGACTCCTGAGTCGAGCTCTGGAAAAGAGCGGATATTTTGAGATCCTTAGCGATATTCATCGGCCGAAAGGATTACGAAGCGAGAAAACGATTGAGTCGCCAAACATTGAGGTAAATTTAATCAGTCGTCTTTCACAGAAGTTCCGTTCTAATTTATCATGCAGGATTATGAGCCTGGCCTACCAGTTGTGGTATTCAGATTCTCAGAGTCCTTCAAGAAGCAGTACCCTCGTCTGCAACAAAACTGGATTCAGACGCTCTTGCGAACACGTGGATGGTATGGATGCTCTCTCGCTGAACCTTTCCACCGAGATTGACATAACGTTGGTGAATTAGGCTCTTACCGAACTACAATTTATCTCCGAATTGCGAAGATATTGAAATTTTGAGGGTCGTAGTCAAGGAAAACATGACAGAAACGGTGAGTACGGTCGATACAAGTCTGAGGTGATGTCCGAGCTGACGATTTCGATCTACAGCTCGTCCAGAAACTGGTTGACAATCTCGTGAGTCGTGGGTTTAGTTCATTTGCAAGGGGCGGGGGCTCACAGGTGTTAGTTTGATATCATCGACATCCTTACGCGCGATGATCAGGATTTCCATAAATTCCTCACGACAGTCGATGTCTCCACCACTTTGGACATCGAGAAGACGATACATGGCCTGAGTATCAAACCTGAGGAGAGTACGCATTCTGGCACATACGCACGTCCTTGCTAGGGGTCGCATGCGCGACACGGGCAATGTAGTGGTGAAACTGTGGTTAGGTTAAATGGTGTGCAATACGTACCTAGCGATCCTGTATTTTTATCGAACGCGTCAATAAAACCAAACTACGCGTGCGCGTATCATTGATTTCGACGCTCGTGAGCGCTCATGACCTCAACCCCTCCTCTTCTGTTCTCCTGTGCCCTATCCTGATGGCTTCTGTGCCAGAACTGTAAGATATCGTTTTCTTTGGGTGCAAATATGATGTTGAGACATCACGCGTGAACAGAAAGCCCATACAAGCAACAAGGGCGTTTACATCACTTCTTCCGCCTCTCGAGTCAACCCCCTCTTTCCTAGTCACAAAAGCCAACAAATCTTACAGACATCAATATTCAAACATATATTTTATACGTCTACGCCTTTTACGCAAGTTTCTTGAAGAAAGAGCGCTTTCACTTTGGCAGAATGTCTCTGGCAAGCCCGTCCTAGTACCGAGGGTCCTCGAAGTAGTCAAAGGACAGTTATGCTATATCATCGGGACTGTGTACATGGAAATGCCGCTGAAACCGAATGTTATGATAGACTTAGCTCGCGACGTGCGTTTATATCCTTTATTTGACCTTCAGTGAAAGTCTCATCTATACCTGTTTCTACGCTTCACAGCACTCAATACCGCCCCCGCCTCCACCGACAAAATTCTACTCGGACAATGACAACGTCATGTTGGAAGACGAGTCTGGTCGGATAAGACTTGTAGGGGACGTATTGAAGGGGAAGAATCTGGTTACAGGTGTGATCATAAGTGCACTCGGACTCGAGACCCCCGGGGGAGACTTCGAAGTTGCGGATATCTGTTTTGCAGGGCTGGCGCCACAAGCACTCAAGGAAGTCGGGGATGAAGAGGATGCTATGGATGTGGACGGTACGCTTTACTCAGTTATTCATAGCGCCATGAACTCAGAGCTGTTCATTTACGGCGTTCAGGGACATCCAGTCCTTCTGAGGACGAATGGATAGGCTTGGTTTCTGGTCTCGACGTTGGATCGAATACCCCAACCGATGCGCAGCTGCAGATGTTGACTGAATACTTGACTGGAGAGGAAGGTGGAGAAGATGATCAGCTAGGCTCGGCGAAGATTTCAAGACTTATAATTGCGGGAAATTCGTTGGCGGCTGGTGTCCTTGATAATAGGATCGAAACTCCTACATATGCAGAACGCAAAGCCGTACGCTCATCTCTATATTTATATTTATGAAGTTAATTTTCCACCAGAAAAAGCGAGGCCTCGACCCAACAACGTTCGAAGTGAATCCTATTTACGAACTTTCGGCACATTTGCTTGACATTGCTCGCGTCATGCCCATTCATGTCTTGCCTGGACCTGGTGATCCTTCGGGGACCATTATGCCTCAGCAACCTTTCCCCGGAGCCATCTTCGGCGACGCCTCAACTAAATTCTCGACCTTCTATTCCGAGAGTAACCCAACATACATCAATATCGCATCTACATCGCAGCCAAATTGTAAACGGTCTATCCTGATCAACTCCGGACAGCCATTGAACGACATGTTCAAATATCTTCCTTCACCACCCATTACCCGTCTATCCATCCTCGAAAGCACTCTAAAGTGGAGACACATGTCACCCACTGCACCGGATACCCTCTGGTGCCACCCGTATTTCTCTTCGGATCCATTCATTCTGAGAGAAACACCGCATATTTATGTTATCGGGGCGCAACCAGAGTTCGGCACCAAGTTAGTAACGGAGGAGACAAAAGATGGAGAGAAAATCCAAAGCAGGATCATTCTTTTACCGAGTTTCTCGAAGACCGGAACACTGGTGATGGTCAATGTAAGGACGTTGGATGTGAGGTGCGTGAACTTTGCAGTGGAGGGGATGCTGACTGGGGGTGAAGATGCTCTACCAGGCGAGTGCTGCAGCATTTTGGGATTTTGCTCGTAGCTTATGTTTTTTTCTTTCTCGTAGAGCCTGAGCAGCAGCTGTCTTCAAGCCATGACGAACCACTATTATCGGCTCCTGACCCTGACGCTGATTCAGATATGATAGATTCACAGCAGGGTCTTTAGATGGCTCGTCTTATGCTTTGAGAGATATCAGTAAAAAAATATGGCCGTATTGTATTACTTGGGAGGACCTACTTTGCGAACGATTATACTTCCCATTTCATAGCGGAGAGGACCCAATATGCTCGAATACATTCTTGGTCTTGTTCATCCAACCAGCAGAGTCCATCTCTCAAGAGCATGTTTTCTAAAGCTGCCTTCGCACGTTCTCTGGTCCACCCTTTCCTTCGTTCAAGCATACTCTCGACCACCCTTCCCCCAGTTTCTTGAGCAATTGCGAGAATAGTAGCCTGATCATCGTCAAGTTCTTTGACGACGCTCCTGACCATCTTCTTGCCTCCGATCTCCACCACTTGATATCCAGCCCCGAGCGGCTGAAGAGTCTTTATACTGCGGACGATATCATCCTCTGTTATTTCCCCACTATTGACTCCACGCAGTTTGGATACGAGTCGAATCAGCTCCGACATCTCGATAAGCCCTCCATTTCGACCCCTTGTGCTCACACAAACATCTACGATTTGCACGCCGAGCTCGTACTGCCAATCACCAAGCCCGAGCATTTCAGCCCACCATCCACCTTTCCGTGGACCTGCTAGGGGATCAACACCAATAGATGAACACATTTGTTGAAAGGCATGGCGAAACGTAGGGTCGCTTTTGATAGAGTCACGATGCGTAGAAGTAAAGTGAGCAAGAGCAGTCCGGAATTGTGCCAGTTGAGAATGAAGATGGTCGACTTGAGATTGAGAAATTGTAGATGATAGTTGGGCAAAGGAACGTTTAGATTGCTCTTGCCTGTCGAAGGCCGCGAGTCCTGCGCCGCGTCTGTGCATAGCTGTTTGGAATAGCTTTAGTTTGAGCTTGGGAGTGATATCACTGGTATAAACAACTATAAACTCCGCATCTAGATCTGGGAACATTCCTTTTTATTTTTCATTCCAGCTTCCCATCTGCCTCGTCTGAAAACATGCATGGGCTTCTAGCGACTTATGAAAGAAACCGACCTCCTACTTGTCCTTTCTTTCATATAAACAATTGATCCAACTCTGAAACCTTGATCTTTGCCACTCCGGCGAGCTTGACGAGCGCCGCAGGCTCTCGATTTGAATGTTTAAGAAGTCGACAAGATCTGCTTCGCAAAGACACGAACAGGGTATACGCCCACGCAAGGGGTATCATGACTGTCGACACTTGTTCCGGTCGTTTGTTCTTATATGACACGGGGAGACAGAGAACGACTAACCAACCAACAGCCGTACAGCACAACTAATTTTAGACCCATGCCAGCTCACCGTTCGTCAACCCAACCCACCGGTACTGGATCACTGCGCCTTTGTCTGCGTTCTTTTCACCTTCTACGATCCCATTATCTTGGGTTGTCCTCGAGGAAAATCTTCTATTGTTCCGCGTCGAGGCGAGGATCGGATTTTTGCTTCTATTAAAGCTTTGATCGCAATGCCAGTGCGCATCCGGCGGCTCAGCGGGCTTGTACTGCTTCCTCGAAATCAAGACATCAATCATCGATTAGGCCGTCAGGATTTGGGGCAGACAAGCGGAGTCTTCCACAAGTTGAACTAGCTTTGTCCATTATGTTCTTCGAATTGTTGGTATGAAGCATGTTGGCCTCGTGGGCCTTGATTAATTAAGCTCTTGGGCCTGCATCGGATATGTGAAAGCTTATGTTTAAGTAAATTTCATGTCGATGGCTTGTCTGTAAGCCGACGAGGGGATAAAATATTACTAGGCTATTTTCAAATTTCTATAACTCAGCACTAAATACTATCAAGATAGCTCGTCCGTAAATACATGCTTTCTTATTTCTCTAATTGGATCCTGTGTGATAGAATTCCTTACATGATAGCTCAAGTCACCGAAGCTTACATACCGGCCATCGTATGATCATCCGATTCATCCCTAGTCAACTGGATTTCCTAGGACGACGTTGCTAGGCAATACTGATTAGTTGTATCTATTATCCAGCTGTGTGTTCCATGGACGCAGGCAGAACCGAGTTCACAATTTCCCCAACAAGCCTAGCTACCATCTCCTTTGAACAGGATGAACTGGTCATCTTCTCACCGCCGACATATGATGTCGAATTCCAGGGCACTTTCCACGAATCTGATGTATTCGACTGCAATGGTCTTTTTTTTTTGAGTATCATGATTATAGTCGTGGGTCAACGGTGCGCTGGGTTGTATATCAAATGACAACGATTGTCAATAGGGAGTGCATGTTCTATAACTTCCTGCAGTTCTTGAAGAGATGGTTGTAGGTGGGGTCGCTCCACATATCACCTTTACCCGCGATTCTATCCCAGAGAAAAGAAGCCCACGAGGAGACGTGCTCTGGTGGGAAAACTCGATGTTACTTCTCTATCGGTAACTCACCTGATCAGCCCACAACATTTCGAAAAGGGGTGAGAAGATAAAGTCAGCTTCCGATCCCACCTCTTTTCTGAAATTGCGACTTCTGGTTGCTCCTTCGATCTAGCCATACGGATCCCGCAGTCGGGGCAGGGCGGCATGCAAGACGTTTCGATTTAAGTGAGATTTCCGAGGCCTTGAACCAGAAATCTCGATGACGTCGACAGAAATGCCTCATGCCGAACTTAGACTCGGAGACCTTACCATCACCGTGTGTTCATCGGTTATAAATAGTCCTCGAGCACTCTCGACCAGATTTAGGAATGCATCTTTGATCTAATGCCGCCAAGGCGTTGGGCTCTCTCAGAAATATGTCAGAGACATAGCATCTCTTCCATGTGTATGGGAAAGATGACATGTTTTTGGTAGGATGAATTTGTCGTCTTGCCCATCTGTGGATGATATTTCACAGAGCAAAAATGGCCGGCATTCCGCAGTTTCCTTGACAGTCATGCAACAACACCAACCGTTAAAAGGCCTACAACACCTCCATGCTTGACGTTTGCTTTCTTCTCCCCTCAAACTATCAGCAAT
The DNA here is from genome assembly GCA_001563735.1 of Leucoagaricus sp. SymC.cos. Lineage (NCBI taxonomy): Eukaryota > Fungi > Basidiomycota > Agaricomycetes > Agaricales > Agaricaceae > Leucoagaricus > Leucoagaricus sp. SymC.cos. The sequence goes on from KQ962949.1 coordinate 133,845, forward strand.
GTTCTTCAAGGTCTTGTCGAGCCTGGTGCTTGCACAGCTAGCCGCCGCGCAGTATGGAGGAGGCCCGGCCACTACAGCAGCGGCCACCTCAGCGGCACCTGCCCCATCTGCACCACCCAACACCCAAGGGCACATTAATGTAAAAGTCAAACTTCAGGAGCGTCGCATATCTGACCTTGTTACAGGTCAATGTATTTCCTAACAGTCAATACGTCTACGACCCGGCCAACATCACTGCCCAAGTTGGCGACCTCATCACTTTTTACTTCCCTACGTAGGTTGCCCAACTTAATCGCTTCAGAAACCTTCTGACATGCAGCAATAGTGAACAATTCCCTCACTCTGTGACGCAGTCATCTTTTGCCCAACCATGTACTTATCTTGCAGCGAATGGCAGCAACTCAGCTGGATTCGACTCTGGTCTTCAATCAGCGAAAATTTTCACCATCAACATTACCAGTACTGATCGTAGGTATTTGTTTCTTCATCTGTGGCACTTCTGATCGTCGCTTCTCCCAGCAATCTGGTTCCATTGTAAGCAGGTAAGTAGTTAATTGTTGTCGCCGAGTCGACCATTTGACTGATGGATCATGGCCACAGATAGGACACTGTGGGATGGGCATGGTCGGGAGCATCAACGCCCCAACGACTGGCTCAAACACACACGAGGCTTTTGTTGCAGCTGCAAAGGCAATAGGGTCAAACGAAGTCCAGGTAAACGGTGATGATATCCCAATTTTATCAGCCGCTGACCGGACTTTTTTTTGTTTTGACAAAGGAAACGGACAACGGGCCCGTTTTGAGTGGTTTCCACGCCATGCCAACGGGTACACCAGTTGACTCGACAACCAAATCAAGTGCTGTGAAGACTGTTGCCAAGGGGAGCCTGTATCTCGTCGCCGCGGGCGTCCTTATAGTTTTGATTTGAGTGCAGTTTCGAGTTATTTGAGTTTTTAATACCGTGATCAAGAAGCAGGTTACTACACTCCGTTTTCATTGATGATATCTGGCTGTTTGCATGATTGGTTTCGGAAATCTTGAACCGTTCAGTTTACTTTTAGTCGGAATGTAGGAGAAGATGTTTTGTTTAATGAACACAGTTTATGCTTGCGATCAATGAGCCGAGAAACCCTGGCACGTCGCTATTGGATATTAAGTATGGATGTGTCGCCAGACTTTGAGAGGAGTGTTCTTTGTAGCAACGACCTTCAAGTTGCGACAGAAGTAAGTATTCACATAGCCTGACTCTAAAGCTTATTGCTGAATGCCGTCAGGGGCGGCGGCCAATAGCCCATCGAAGCCCGTCAAAGTGAACATGATAGCCAAGGCGAAAAGTACGGAGGCTAAAGCTGAGGGAGGGTCAACGGGAAACCACTCGCAGTGCTTATGCGTGTTATGATTTGGATCATTTACGGATGTGGTAATGCTCCCTACCACTGCTCTCAAGCGCTTGTGATCACGCGCAAATCTTCACCGTTATCCTATAACTTGGGCGACGTTTCACCAGCACCTTGATGTTCTCGAGAATACCTCAGAAGTTTAGCGCTCCTTTTGGACTTCTCGGTGATGAAGCAAAGCTTGCTTTCCCTAGTAACTGTCTAGGTCTCTCGCAGCAGTTCTGATAACAGAGCCTGAATAGAATATCCCTGCTTCAGATAGCTACTGGGAACAGGTACGAAGTTGTACCCCAATCATTGTTCTCGAAACTCACGAAGGATAGTATTTTATCCTATTCGACTCGGCTTCCGACGTATTCTCCCTCATAACACCACACCATAGTATGCCTTTGCTAATTATCATGCTATTCTGATTCGATGGATGCCTTACAGTTCGACGGGCCCTTTCGGAAGCTCCAGAGAATGTTGCCACATTGATACGAGTCGTAACCTCTCGGCTCTTCAGCCTCTTGTCCGACCACACATTTCCATCCATATCGAGTTCCTCGGTGACTGCATTGGCCACGTCCTTCATTAAGGCCGGAGGCGGGTCGACCGAGAGAAATGCTACTAAAGAGGTGTTGAATTGCCTGCGGTTGCTCGAACGAATATTCCCTGTGATATTTGAGGTGGAGGGCGAGTCGAATGCGTTTGAGCAAGAGTTATTGTGGAAGAAAGAGGAGGTAGAAGGTGAGGATGACGAACAAAGAGGTGCAGAGGAACGGGAGGATTCGCAATTTGTTATTGAAGACGAAGAGGATAGCGACCATGAGGCACGATCCCCCCCTCCCCCTCCTAAACCCAAGCTACAGAAGGAGAAGAAGCTGCTTCCGTCCCTCGGAGAGCGCTTATATAACTGCATATTCGATCTTCTCTTTTGTTGTGGATTTACTCTTCCAGTAAATTTACAGGTCGACCATCACAAGATAAATTATGTCATCTGGTATGTGATGGATGACTGTATTGTGCGATCAGTTCTTATAGGTTTAACAGGGAAAAAGGTGTTGGTTCAACGTCAGATCCCGGACCAAGTCACGCATATGACAGCAATAGGATTGAAGTTCTTCGATTGCTGCTCGTACTTTTATCTCGCCAAATATACGTTTCTCCGGGCTCGCTATTCACAAAACCGTCGCCTCACTCACTGCATCTCGTACAGAAGACTACTAGGCGTGATGTGCTCACCCTCTTGTGTTCCCTTCTCAACGTCTCCATGAATTCGACCAAAGGTGGTGAAACTAGCATTGGTAGTATGGCTGGAAAATTCCCGTATAACCACCTTGTCTTTAAGGGAGAGGACCCAAGAACAATTCTTGTAGGGTTATGCCTACAAATCCTGTGTGTTTTACTGGATTTCCAAAGTGGATCGGCACGAGATACCGTCACCGGCCCAGAGGAGGCTCAAATCACGCCAACTGCTAAAACGAACGCCTTTCGTTATTTCTTAATGAAACTGGTCAGTCTTACCCTCTCCAATCTTTCTGCCTTTGACTGATATCATATGGCAGCACAGGACCAAGGACTTTGATTTCGTCATTGATGGAATTATCGGAATTTTTGAGCAGCAAATGGCTGCCATCAATAACGTTCTCCCAGGTTCACGGAAGGCTATACCCCACATCAACGAAACCAGTAGGTTGATTTTCCCTGCTATCAGATGCATCCTGACGATTTTCAGTCATATTTTTCTGGAAGATTCTTGAACTCAACAAAGTGAGGGCGAAGCTGCTCAGGCAATCAGTGATGGCTTACATTTTCGCAGAAATTTAGGCTTTATCTCCTCGATTCAGAGAAGTCCATGGTGCTACTTGCATACCTCTTGACTTATGCATTAGAGATCAAGGACAAGCCTCGTAAGCAGTTTATTTTCGGAGTCCAACATGACACCGACTGAGTCTCGTTAGAACAACACGGGCTATGTCGCGCCTTATCGTATATTGTCCAAACACTTTCTGCCGAGAAGACATTCGGGGCAAGGTTATCCAGCCCCATAAAAGGGCAAGTTCCTGCAAAGTACAACAACGGCAAGGCAATGGCAGACTTCTTTATCCAGGTGCGCTTTTGGTGGCAGTGGGCTCGAGGTTGAGCTGAGCTCGATTGATTTAGGCAGTCTATTCGATGGTTGCTACGACGTCCGGAAATCTCAATTCGTTGTATCCAGCCCTCGTCATTGCTCTGGCCAATGCAGCACCCTACTTCAAAAATCTGAGCGTGACGGCTTCGACGCGCCTTGTGCAATTATTCACGTCATTTTCCAACCCTCTTTTCCTCCTATCGGATGAGGGGCATCCCCGTCTACTTTTCTTTATGTGAGCATTTCTTCACGGTTATTGCCGTACGAAACGCGACTGAGGTATCGGGTCAGGCTTGAAGTTTTCAACTCGGTCATTTTACACAATCTCTCCGAGAACCCAAATCTAATTTATGCCACAATATCATCTCACAAGACGTTCGAGGACCTCGGAACGTTTACACTTACTCGGGGTCTTCGTGACATCAAACGTGCACAGCTTTTGAAGGAAGAACAAGCGCGGGGGGCAGAAAGCAACCATAAAACAAGAGGGTCCAGTGAAGGCAGGGATTCAAGTGATCCTGGTACGGAGAAGGCCCGGCTCCTCAATGAAGAGGGTACCAATGAGGGTCATTCCGTTGCGGAGAGAGACGCTTCGGTAGAAGAAGAGAATCCTGATGTTGTGGAGGAGGGGAGCACTTCCGATACTACATCCCGAAGGTCGGAGAAGGCCAGAGGGAAGATGAGGGAAAGACGGTCACTATCAGTGGAGGATCCCGGAGTTGCACCTGCTTCTGTTGGGAGAAATGGATTTGTACCAACACAGGAATGGGTACGTCTTCCTTACCTACATAAAGTACTCAAGCTCATGATTTCTAGGTAACCTCGTGGCAGCAGGGGTAGGCCTGAGTCTTTCCGCTTGGCTCTCTGCGATGACTGATTCACTTTATGCTAGTTTACCACTGGACTGCGTATTGCTGGTAATTTCAGAACTCCTTCCTAGAATACGGGAGATCCACGCTTCACGAAAAGGAAACGCAACCAGTTCTGCAGTCGATTTCATAGCGAACGTCAACTTGAGCCATGTACTTCCTCCATCGCCACTCGTAACGGCTCGGAGATTTGTGGTACGTCCTACACTTTCCAGTATCAACACTAGCTCACGTCTTCCTGAAAGTGGTCCGAGGCATCGATTGTGTGGTTAACCTCCTTAATCTGGGGTGAAATATACGTTCGTGCGATGACTCCCTTGGGGATTTGGAATGCAACGAACGTTCGACTATTTTATGTGAAGCATACACAGGCACCGCAGAGGCAACTGACGGACACAGTCACGAACGTGGTTGGTGGCCTGCTTAGGAGGACTTCGGATAATCAGGTTCGGCGCTCTTAATACCCTGCATTGTTTTGTTCCTGTGTGATTCTTCGCACCTCATATTGTACATCGGACCTTTTTTCCCGAACTTCTCATGGAAATATCCATTGTTACGACTGTTAAATCGTATGTATGTGTGAGACTGATCTAGCCTGAGTGTCAGCACTGCTGTAATTTGAGCGCTCGCCGCGTACTCTACATACTTAAGTATGCATCAAGTTAGCACTCGTGTTGCCATCATCCAATATCGCTACAAGTTCTAATCTTGGTTTCCAACACCATTCACCTGGAAAGTGCGGCTTCAATTCGACGGGCAGACAGCGTAAGCCTTTCCATTTCCATTCATGCGATCGCGGAATCCGGAAAATATGTAGCAGGAATAATGTGATGGACAAGATTTCGCTCTCTTCTTTACCAAACTTGAAAGACTCCCAGCGAGCCGTCCTGCGCAGAGGTGACATTTGGATTTCCCCCCTCAATCATCAATCATTGAAAATCGCCTAGGAAATGTGAATACGATTGCCGACCTCGTTCTTACACCTCCACAGGATCTTGCGAAGAGATGTCGCGGAGTTTCTACCACGGAAGTCATTCAGCTTGTTCAGGACGTTTGTCAAAACCAGTGCGGTTCCAGCTTCGTCTTCAAAACATTGGAGAGAACAGAAGACGATGACGGGCGCGTTTTGAGCTTGGGCGACGCGATTCTGGATGATGCTCTAGGGGGTGGATTTCGAACTGGGATGATCTGGGAGGTTGTAGGCGAAAGGTGTTGTTGATTCACATCTTTCCTTTGATCGTGTTCTCACTCTGGGACCCTCCCAGTGCGGCTGGAAAGACCCAATTTGCCCTGCAAGCCTCTTTATATGCCCAGCTTCCTCATGATCGCCGGGGGTTGGGTGGGTCTACATGTTACTTGACAACCTCAACGAAACTACAGACCCCTCGATTGTTACAAATTCAGAAAGAGCGCGGTCTCACTGATGCGTCGCTGGAGGACGTGCATACATTATCGACGCCGACGGTGCACATACTCTTGAATGTACTGGAGAATCAACTTCCAACTTTCATTGACTCGATTGCCAAAGCTCCCTCCCGCAAACCTGTTAAACTTCTTATCATCGACGCTCTGGCGGAACTCTTCCATCTTGTCGAGAAAGTATCGACTACATCACTCGTAGAGCGGTCACAACAATTGACGCGGTTGTCTGGCCTTCTTCACCGTCTTGCTGACCGCTACAAAATCGCTATCATCGTTCTCAACGAGGTCGTGGACGCTTTCGATAGCTACGCTGTCGATTCAGAAAAGAGTGAAAATGGAATGCTCTTATACTCGGAGCAGGTCAGATGGTTCAGTCGTGGGCATAGTATGTGTGGGGAGAATAAGAAGGAAGCCACTCTCGGACTTGTTTGGGCAAACCAGGTCAATGCTAGAGTCATGCTTTCTAGGACAGGGAGAAGGAGATATGTTGAGGAAGAGGGAGAGGGCGAGGAGGGAGAAAAGCGACGCAAGACGGAAGAAGAGGGACAAGAAGAGCCAAGATCATATAATCCTCCTGCACCTGAGCGGGAACCTTCTCTCATACGGAGATTGACGGTGGTATTCAATTCTGCCGGGCCACCGACATCTTGCGATTTTATTGTCACCCCTACTGGAGTGAAAGGACTTCCAACCGAAGACAAACCAATACAAGTCCGGATACAAGAGTGGTCACAGCCTCGATCCACCACCCAACCGCAATCATCTGATCCCGTACCGGAATCCTCAACTCAACCTCAAGCACAAATACCTACTATATCTCAAACGATCATACCAAGCAGTCAAGAAGAAGAATACGATCACCTATGGGCTGAGGACGAATTCTACGACAAGGTTGACTGGGATAACCTGGAACTAACATTACTGCAGTCGCAAGAAGCAACAGACTGACTAGCCATCAGGCTCTCACTGGGGGGGAAATATCCTGTAAAATTACAATATGATTGCTTCCGATACCTATCAAAAGTATTGATCATTGTCCTCCATACCAGGACAATAAAATCCACTGTGACAGGCCATCAGGACCATTGACCAACGTCTCCCTCGACAAGAACTTACTGAGGCCGATAAGTTTGAGAAGTCCAAAGACAGTAACATCTCGGACAACAGCAAAATCACCTTGAAAAACAGTTTCGAGCAAGCAGTACGCTGCGGGGAGGAGACACGCAAAGCTACTGAAGCCCATAAGAACAGATTGAAAACTTGTTGATAGAACATAAGAAATTAGTCAGGGTTTAGGATAGGGATAGAAGTACTATGAGCGGCGAAGGACGAGTTCCGTTCTTGAAAACTTACTTCCTCCACTTCCCATCGTGATTGCCAGACACATGATTATCCTCAGTCCCAAGTTTAATAACCCAGTGAGGACTTCAGGAGTCGTAACGTTTGTCAGTGGCAGGGAAAGCCATAGGAAGTGGAAGTAGAATTTCCAGACCAATGTGCTCGTTAGTTCGTGGGGTGGTCAGAGTCACTAGCCGAGCTCACTCAAAGTGACTGGAGGTGTAAAGTTCACGATATCTATAAAGAGAGGATAGGGGTTGAGAGACGGTCCAAAGGAGTGCTTCGTTAAATGAGTGGAGGGGAGGCAAAGGTGTAGAGGGGGAAGCCCAGAGCCCAGGAAGGGGGAGAGCGAAGGTCGAGTTCACCTTGTTCGGTTACTTATTAGGCCACTTAGGGCTTGTTGGTACCACTACGTCTTATGAACGACGCCCACCTGCTGCACCACATAGCTCCGGACGGCCAAGTCGATGCTCACGCGGCACTCCGAGTCCTAGAAGCGTATCTGAAACATAGAACCTTACTTGCTGGTAGACCTTTTAAAAGGCAGATGTGAAGCCAAGCTCCCTAGCATCAATGAGAGTTTTTTTCCGGAAATGATTGACCTGATCATAATCGCCCGCTCCTGAGATGGCCAGAACATAGATGAAGCCTCACAGAATTGCACGGAATTCACGAAGAAACAGAACGTCTCATACAAGTAAGAGTAAGAAGGTTCTGGACCAAAAGGAGAAATAAAATACAAAGCTAACAGAAAAGCTGTGAATGTAAAATTTGGAAGAAGATTAAGGATATACGGCGGGTGGAGTAAAGCGAGTCGTGAGTCGTGAAAGCCGCCAAAGACCTGAGCCGTGGATGACACTCAAATCTCGCATCTTGAATAACCGTCGTAACCATGTTGAGGCCATATATATTCAAATGTCGTCCAGCGGTATGGTTGTAGTAAAGTTCATGCATCGGATGGAAGCTCGATCCAGCCCGCTTGACCAAAAGTGTTCTCGCCGGAGTAGCTGACATAAAGGAAGTTATCCTCATCCCTAATCACAACGTTAGTAATATGGATAGGAGGGACAAGTGCGGTGATACTGACTTATGCTCCTCGTAGATGGCGCTCATGAGAGCCGCAGTCGGTGGCAGAACCTCGTCGACGAAGATAAAAATGGCCTTCTCAGGCGCAAGCTTGATCCGTTTCCGAATGACATAGACGAATTGCCCAACGGTCAGATCCTGGTAGAGAAATCAGGGAGATATGCAAGACCATTGGCATCAGAAACATACAGAAGGGACCAGATACTTCTTCTTGTCGATGGTGGGGATGTCCGTCCGGTCCGCCTTCTCGCAGATAACCTGTTGGATAACGCAGTGGTTGAGTATTGCTGTGTGGCTTGTGGTTGACAGCGAGGATACGAACCGGGATCCGATCTGGGTATTTCTGCCGGATCCGCTCGGCCTCTGCTTTGCGCTTCTCTATGAAGAGACATGGTCGATGAGCAAGATGAAAGACAATCGTCTGACCATGAGGCGTCGCTTACCGAAGGGGTGTTCATCCTTAAACTTAGACCTCATTGTGCGTGTGGTGTAGCGAGGAGGTACAGAGCAAAGAGCAGTGGTGAGTGAAAAGCTGTGAAGGAGTTGGAGGTAGGAGAGGTAGTTGGTGGACAAGATCGAGAATTAGAAGGGCCAGACACGCGCAGTACAGCAAGTGTGACTCCCACAACAGACGTCAACAAACGCTCAGTTAGTATCACTCACACCAGCCTCTACCTCCTTTCTTGCCATTTTCTATTTCCTCCGCGCTGCGGCCCAGCATTTCTGACGGCCCGACATATTCGTCATATGTAGTACTACGAGCATCACTTGTCGAGTCATGAACTCATTAACGCTTTTGAATCGTGCTCAGTGGCGTACTTGGAAACCCGCATTAAGTAAGGCTGTGCAAGAAATAATGACTTATCAGTAAGCCGACAAAGTACTATTCTTTTGTCAGGCCACAGAGCTACTGTGCGATTGTCAGATGCACAATTGGCTATATTGCGTCTCAGCAAACACCCCGATGGCATGAGCCACATTCAGACCTCCGGTGATATGTCAAACTGATCCGCTGGGGCGTCATCCTCACGTGATGCCACATTTCCGCCACGTCCGATCGTATATACGGTACCAAGCCAACGCCTCTCAGCTTCTCTCCAGCTCTGCAACTACAATGCACCTTGGGGTGCTATTGTTGCTTATACCTGCAATATCCGCATCTACAGTCAATGATACGCTTTTATGGGGTCCATACCGACCGAACCTTTATTTCGGCCTGCGACCACGTCTACCGCAGTCGCTCATGACTGGGTTAATGTGGTTTGGAACGCATGACTATGCCTCCCTCCAACGTCAGTCTATATCACCCACTCAGTAGCATCGTGGTCTGAATAAGTTCTAATCATCAGACACGCGTCATACCTGCGAGCAGAATGACAAACTCGATAGCTACACTTGGACCGAGTATGATTCACGACAGGGAGGAGTGCAAGTTATCAAGGACAGCTTCAACAATGTCAGGATCACGACTGAATTTCTCAAAGTCGCTGGTGGGGATCATGGCGGAAGCTGGGCTGCTCGCATCAAAGGCGAGCCTATTGATCATGGTATGCTCATTCCCCTTTTGCACACTATCCGCCTTCTCATTGGTGTCATAGACAAACCATCCCAAATTTCCACTATCTTTTATTTCGGCCTTGAAGGGATGGGTGGGATTGAAATGGAAACAGAGGAATATGAGAACGTATGCAATTTCTTGCTCGCGCACATTATAGCACTGAGTCTCGTTCTTAGGGTATTGAAGGGCCTGTTAAACTCAGCGGGAACACTCCCGATTTAGATGACTTCGCGCTTAGAATCGTGGATGGTAAATTGTATTGAAGCTCGGTAGCTGTCGAGACTCACAACGTAACAGGTCCCGATAACCAGGCCGTGGAATCTGGCCGTCATGCAAGCGATTTCGAGGACAGAATCGGAAAGACACACTACGCTGGGCGTCGGTTACTGGCTGAAGATGTATGGCAAGCGAGGGGTATGTTGTTCCCTTTGTCAATCGTTCTCCGACTGACTCGGTATTTTAATGGAAAGATCATATTCTGAAAGAACTCGTTGATCGTGCCCGAGAAGCTGTTCAGCCTTACAGAGAGCCCGAGGTCGGACTTCCGCACCCGTCGTGGATTCTCCAACTGCCAGACGATGTCTATACGGGTAGCAATTTATATGCATTCCAAAAATCTTTCGACGGTGCCTTCCAGTTTGATGTCTTCTATGAGAGCGCAAGTGCTAAACCAAAATTGAGCTGTAAGTGTGCGGTAGATTCTTCACGCGAAGCAGGCGCTGAAAATATCTTCAGCCGTGACACTTGACCAAGGAGTCCCTGCAATTGTTCAGGCGTATGGCAAACGTTTCACCGAAGTGTTCCCTTACCCAAAGGATTTCCCCAGCCAGGACAAGGAGAAATTAGAGGAATTTTCTAAGGCTCTTACCTCCAATCTTCTCGGCGGTGTTGGCTATTTTTACGGCAATTCTATCGTCAACAAAAAGTTCTCCTATGAATGGGACGAAGAGGAGGATAGTGCAGCTGATAGCGATGATAGCGAGAAGGGCGCACGGTTGACCCCACCCAAGGCTCTACTCACTGCTACTCCAAGCAGGAGTTTCTTCCCGAGAGGATTTTACTGGTACGTGGCCTGCCGTATGTGGTACGGGGGGATGTCTGATACCCGGCAGGGATGAAGGGTTTCATCTTCTCCATATCGGGCAGTGGGACAATGACTTCAGGTGATATTCTCCAGCACCTTTCCTGAACGTAAGCTTATCGGTCCCCTTTAATAGTCTCGAGATTCTGAAGTCTTGGATCGACCTCATCGATGATGATGGTTGGGTTGCTCGGGAGCAAATTCTGGGCGAAGAAGCGCGTAGCAAGGTTCCCGTCGAGTTCCAGACTCAAGTGCCAAACTATGCTAATCCTCCCACATTAACTATGGCCGTCACTGCATTCATTGATCGATTGAAAGAGGTCTCCTCGAGGAAGGGACCCTCAGACCAGGATCTTGGAATGGACTTCGGGATGGGCACAGCGCAAACTACTTTCTCCGCCGACGCTTCCCCGAACGCGGGCATTGAGAGTCAATACCTGAATAACCCAGACCTCGCCTTCTCCTTCCTGAAGTCTATCTACCAGCCCCTGAAGAGACACTATGATTGGTTTAGACGCACCCAACGTGGTCAAATTAAACAATACGGGAGGAAGGCCCGGTCCCGTACTGAGGGATACCGGTGGCGCGGAAGATCCGAAAAACATGTTTTGACGAGTGGTATGGACGATTACCCTCGAGGCCCTCCACATGCCGGAGAGTTGCATTTAGATTTGATTTCTTGGATGGGATTTTTCACCCGAACCATGAGAGAGATCTCTGAGTTCGTTGGTGAGAAGGAGGACGCAATCACTTTTGCGGAGATTGAGAAGGCCATCTTGGGTAACATTGAAGGTGGGTCATTGTTTCCCCTCCCCTTTTGCTCGTTTCATGTGCTAATATTGGATTTTCTTAGATTTACACTGGGATGAAGAAGAGCAAATGTTTTGCGATGCCAATATAAGTGAGGACGGTGAGGTTGATAGATTATTACTTTGCCCAATCCATTCACTACGACTGTTGGTTGTTTCTAGACGAGTCATATCATGTCTGCAACAGGGGATATCTCTCACTTTTTCCATTCCTCCTTGAACTTCTCCCGGCTGATTCCCCTCATTTGAATGCGATCCTTGATACTCTCCGTGACCCTGAACATCTATGGTCTCCGTATGGTCTTCGTAGTCTATCCAAATCGCACCCCGAATTTGGACAGGGTGAGAACTACTGGAAGGGTCCTGTCTGGATTCAGATGAACTATCTCGCTCTAAGGGCCTTGCACAATGTGAGCTATTCATATCTTGATGGTTATGAATCAAGGGATCGACAACTAAATTTGCCTTTTGCTTCTTTTCTTGTACCAGACATACGCTGCGCGGGAGGGTCCTTACCAGCAGAAGGCAAAAGATATTTACAGCGAGTTGCGCAGAAATGTAGTTAATAACGTATTCCAGGTCAGTAAATTCTCTGGTGAAAGTTCAGAAATTTACATACGTGATATAGGAGTATGAACGGACGGGTTATGTCTGGGAACAGTATGATGCAGTTACTGGAGAGGGTAAACGGAGGTGAGTTGTCCTATGATATCGTTCGAGAAGCCTTTTCGTTGATATGCTCCCCCTGTAGCCATCCCTTCACGGGTTGGACGTCGCTGGCTGCACTCAGTACGTTCCATTTCAGTTTCCTCACGGTGCAATGGACCACTGACTATGGCGCGCTTGTACTCCAGTTCTCACGGAGAAATATTGAGAAATTGTCTTGTACTAGGAGTACAGGTTACTAACGCGAACGACATAATTTATACTCTCTTCTCTCTCCTTCGCGACTGTGTTCATACGTTCTTCGCAACGTCAGCAAATGCGTCTTGCTTTAAAGGCCACATCAAAGGCTGGTGGTGAGTTACATGGAACAATAAATCGCTTCATCGCTTTCAGCAGCTTGCTGCTTAGAGGTGGGGTGAGTTGCTGACGCCAACCTTGCTCTAATAATAGATAGTGACATAGCGCTCCATCTCCACTACCAGCTTGCAAGCCTACAAAACTCACGTCGAGAAAGGATGAGGCGCCTCAACACTTCAAAAGTTTCCGGTGTCCCAACTCTTTACCATCATCATCTCAGGATATCCTATCTGATTTTTCATGTTCTTTGGAAGAACGAGCAACGCCTCCACGACAGGAGGCAAAAATTTAACGGAAGGAGCGCATGTTCAGCATGGGAGAGGTTACGGTAATGGAAGGGCTGCAGTTTCCCATGGTGTGAGCGGGCCTTTCAGCCTCGCGACCTGGTTGGGGCTTCATGGTTAGGAATTTATTTCGCGTGCAGGTGTACATGTTTAGCCGTGGACCCAAATTATTCATAGACCAGCCTCAACGCCTGCCCCAAGTCGGTCATTTCCGGTTTTCTTTCAGGATGACCAAGTCGTATGCCCCCAATTTGCGTATCCTGTGCGGAGAGAAATCATACCCACGTGGGGCGACCGCTTTAATAGCCTTCTTCGCACCGTTCTTTTTCTTCTGCTTGTTTCAGGTGCGACGAAGGAGCATTGATGACTTTCTCACCACAATAATAGGCCTACTCAAAAGTACGTGTGTTCGGGTTTTCATTGCTTCTGAACTCACTCGACCGGGGATTGATCGCTCCACTTTTTTCCAGGTCTCATTACGGCTGTTGTGTTCCAAGTTTTCGTCAAATGGCTGACAGGAAGTTTACGTTCACATTTTTCGGAAGTGTGTCAACCACATGTGACACAGGGAGATGCACCCTCAGGAAACAGGTTTGCGGGTCTCATGTACGATCGCAGTATCTGCACCGGTGACAAGGACTTGATCGACGACTCGCTCGAATCAATGCCCTCAGGCCAAGCTATGGTCGCATGGGCAGGTCTACCGTCCTTCTGCTTTAACGCTCAACCCAAAGTGATAAGCGTCCGCATACCTACCTACTGGGAGATGATCTTCTTTGCACCTCTGCTTGGGGCTATATTGATCTCTGGAGCCCTGACCATTGATGAAATGTAAGTCGACATCGCTTAATTTGAAGATCATCCCCGAGAATTACTGATTAAATTGTATTTATGATAAAGTCCACAACTGGTATGACGTTGTCGTTGGTGCAGTCATTGGGTCTTGTTGTGCGGTGGTTGCGTTTCGACAAACGTTTGCGTCAGTACTTGCTCGACTTTCGGTTCAATCATTTGCTACTTTTACGGTCAACCTCTCTTCTCCACCGCAAGCCGTACCTGTCGGCAGGTGGCACCGGCGGCGGACCGTACTACACGTACTAGCCTGGGCGGGAATTAACTTCGAAGAAATTGCTATTCACACGGGAAGGTGGTTGGAGTTTTGATTGTGGTGTGGCGAGTAAAGTGTTGGTGCACCCGGAGATGCAACTACTCTGGTGGTGAATGGGTATACTGGCGGCACGAGCGGTCATCGCGTAGGTAGAGTCGATGGATTGGGGAGGAAGGTCAGGGTCCTGGTCCCGAGTTCGGGGAGGTCGTGCGAGTGGACCGCAGGGTCTTTAGGGACTGTCGTATATGGACAGATTTTTGTAGAGTAGGATATGTAGGCAAATTGTTGGGATAGGATGTTGTTCTCACGTCAGTCGTGGCCAGAAGGAGAACTGGGCGGGACTGGTGTGTTGAGTCGAACCCGTAACCGTCGCCTCGAGGCCCTGCTTTTTTCTTTTCCTTCACGCTGGCCTCTACTCCCTTCGTCCTGCTCTACCATGAGCGTCCCGTCCTTCTCACAGGACGA
>KQ962949.1:148433-161762 GCA_001563735.1 Leucoagaricus sp. SymC.cos
GACCTTCTCTGTCTCGCCCGAACTTCAGAACGCATCCAGCGGGTGTCACTCAGCATCTATTACGACCGGAGAGGTGTCGACGTCTCTCCCACAGGCATCATCGACATCACCAGGGAGGAGGACTATGATCTCCTTGCCATTCTCCGCATCACTACCTTCTTCATTCGAACGGGCCACATCTCTGTCGTCTTCGTCTTTCCGAAATGGAATTTCATGGAAAACATCAGAAACCTCACTCTCATCCTGAGGAGGCTTGTTTCCGTGGACATGATCACGCTCACATTTCGGTTCGATCCCGAAACGCGTGTGGAAGAGGATAGAAGATCTGCACTCCTGACTGCGGAAGCCAAGTCGTCACGATACAAGGGCTTGTCCAAGGAACTACAAGCCCTCTTCTGTGCCGCCTTCCGTGTCGCCGGCATGGTACGCATTCTGGAGTCGGAGCAGTTGTTCAAGATGGTCGGAGGAGCTCTAAACCACAACGCTCTCATCCAATCTTGCTTTGGCTCGAATGGCCCTCCTGTCATAAGCAAGTACAAGGTCGCTGTCAAAATTCAAATGAACAAGATCGCAAAGCTCACACATAAAAAGGGCAGGGAGAAAGAGTGCGATCCTCCCTCACAAACCTCCGTCGTTGACCTCGACATCCGTTCATTAGTTCCCATCGTTCCACCCTTCCTTTCCTGGACCGTAAACTGTCTCAATTTTCAGTCAAATCTACGTCACCTCTCATTCACAACTGCCTCGGAAGACCGTGTTCACTGGGATCCCCTCTTATCCAACCTCCACATTCCCTCTCTCGTCCAGCTCACCATCAGCAGTACATCGTGTACACTCAGTAATCTGGCTAAATTCGTCAAACGGCATCTCCAGGTGTCGATCCTTGATATCCGTGATTTTGCCCCTTTGCCGACGGAGCTTCCCAAGGCGGGAAACTGCGCGTTTAGGCATCTGAACTCGCTTACCGCTCCTGGCGAGGTGCTCGGCGTTTTCCTCTCATACCCATCCGACATCATGCCGAAGCTCAAGGAAGCTCATGTAGCCTTAACGGTTACTGAGTACCATCCTTTCGATCTCGCACACTCATGGGGCGTGCTGGCCCCTATCGTTCACCGACTACAGCGCCTAGAAACCTTTGGACTCGTAGTGGCGTACGAGACCGGCGAATCACCGTTCGGTATAACTCTAGAGGGGGAGGTGGAAATGGCATTTGTGCCGTTGATCACGGTATTAACCCTGCGCCTCAGAGATGATCTCGAGGCCAGTGTTTTTCGGCCGCTCACTGATTGGATCATACAATTCAAGAATACACGCGAACTGAGGGTTCAGTCTGTGTATCCTTATCGATATCCTATTCAAACCTTCTTTACGAAGCAAGCCATCGAGGCGGAAGAAGAGAGGAAGAGGAAAAGAGAAGAACTCTCCAGAGAGTTAAGTGAGAAAGTGATCGCGATGGAGAACGTAGAGACTTGCGAAATTTTTGGCAAAAGATACCCCTAGGAGCCAGTCTCCAACTAGATGGAGTAGAGGCGCTAGAGGAGCCTCAGGCAGACTGTCCGAAGTGTACAGTTGGCTCACATGCATTTTCATCTCATAGGGTCTTATGTTATGCAACATTTTCTTTTCGGTTGCAATTTTTCGGGCTATCGATTACTTTTCTTTCAGGGTTTTACGTTTCATTTCTGGGTTAATAGTTGCATTGGTTCATGTTTTGGTCACATCGCTGTATTTCTCTTTGGGTTATTCTTTTTTTCGTGGTATCATTTCGGCTTTTTTGGGCAAATTTTGGGTTTCATCTGGTTCAGTATGTAGAATTGTGGCGGTCTCGGTAGTGTGGCACGGTATATTTGTTATACTTAGCCCGAGCTCTGAACGTATACACGAGTTCGAAATGGACAGTTCGATTGTCTATGGTTCCTCGGGAGACTTGCTGCACCCTACATTTCGTCTGGCCGACGCACGTGTGTATTTGCTAGACCTGCCCGGGGTATGTTCGCTAGCAACGCCCTGATCCATTCTATCAATCATTGCGCTACCACATGACACTGGATTAGTATCTACTTACTATGGTCTACATAGTACACTGTACTTTAAAATCAAAATCAAACGAAGCCCGGAGCAGCGAGATCAGCGGCTCTCCTGACTCCCGAAGGAAGAGGGTTCAAGTGCCCAAAACGGACGCCATAAATTAAAAACGTCCCCGGTCAAGCGCCTTACAAGAGCTCGCTTGTTACCCTGCCCTTGGTGAATGCTTCCTGAGACCTGCTCATTCCTCGGAGCCGCAATTGATTTCAATCTTTTCAGGGAACTCCTCTATGCATGCTTTGCATAAATCACGGCGATCCTAAGTGAAGCCTAGGCTGGCAAGCCCGGAATCTGCTGCTTTCTGAATATCATGAGCGAGCAATATTCCAAAGCCTTTGCGTGTCTTCAAAACTGGGATTGTCTGGGTCTTTCAGCTCAACAACGTGAACATCCCCAGATTGAGAACCTATTTCATCATTCGTTTCACAGTTACAAAGAAAAGGCCATAGATTCCACTCACGAACAAGCATCTTGGTGACTTTTCCCTGTTTATCAGTTACAGGCTCAAAACCCAAAGCCTTGTAAATCGATAATCGAAGCCTGAAGCCTGAAGTCAGCATTTAAAAAGAACGAAATATGAAACTTTACTCACGCTGAGCCATCCAATTCCTTCTCATGCTCCACAGCTGGGTCATATTCCTCTAACCTCCTAGCCTCTTCCTTGAGAGCCGCCAATTCAGCCTCTTTCGCTCCAATTTCACCTTCCATATCACTGATAGCTTTCATAAGAGAGAACTTTGTGCTATCGTATTTGTTCAAAGCAGCAGCATGCGCTTCGGCTGAAGGCACGGGGTCTGGACGTGTGGAGGAGGCACGAGCAGCTTCGAGTGCTTTCGATAATGCTGATAACATGGTTTCAGGAACTGTTTCCCCACTCACTGGTGAAAGATGGCGTACCTTTGAGGTTTGCGTGTGCTTCTTCAAATTCCTTCTTCCTCTTTGCTTCGGAGGCAGCGAGTTTCTGTTCAGCAGCGACAATGGACAGATAATCCTCTTCAGGATCGATGATTGGTCGCATGTCACGGATGGCCTTTCTGAAATTTAACCGTCATTTTAGGTTGGAGTCTTATGTTATCAAATGCTTACATCGCCTCTTGTACATCGATGGACATTTCTCCAGGGCGTGATAATTATAAGACTTTGGAAGTTTTACTTGAGAGTGAACTAGAATCAACAAAATGCTGTGGGAGGCGTCACGCTGACGCGTCTAAATCAGGTCATGTAAGGATCACAAACGCGTCTCATAACAGTGTCACGCAACGCGACTTTTTGGTTTACTCAGTGGTAGTGTTCAGTACATGTTCTGCCTGAGGGCAGCTTGCTCAAAAGAAAAAGATGAAGATGTATAGTGCATTAAACAACCGGTAATCGTTATACAGGAGATAGCTACATCATATTTGTCCATCTCACAATTAAGTTAATCCAAAAAGTGCGACATCTGTCGCTCTACGACTGCATTAACTGCGCCTGATCAATGCATTCAGTATTTCGCTAATCCCTGATTGGAAGCTGAACACACCTTGAGCGTAGGCCTGACGATCCAAATCTTCTTCTCCTTACATTTCTCTCCAACTTCCCTGATCTTCGCCTCGATCGCAACCTTCTTCACCTTATGAGCCTTCAGCTCCTGGTATATTGTTTCCACCAGCAAAACAAGACTAGCCATCTGGAGCTCAGAGATCTTGCTGAGAAGATAAGGAAGATGCGCGTCTGGGAAAGGATTCTTCAAAGGGGCTACAGGTTTCTTGATAACATTGATCGGAGCGTTGGTGAGAGGTGTAGGGCCGAGAGTCGATGAAGCGAGGCTGGTTTGGTCAGGAAGGTCTGGAACGAGGAAAGAACCATTTGGAACTGTTGCACAAGGAACAAGTGCAGGTTGAGAATTTTTGAGACTCGCTTTGTAGTCCTCAACACATGTCGACACGAATGTGAAAGGGTCAATAGGGAAAGGGGTATCTATGTAAATCGACATTGAGAATATTGCTCTATACTCAAGGGCTGGTCAGGCTTACCGTTGAACAGCTGTATCCGGTATTGATTGAAAGCCTCATACTCGCACTCGCCAATCATGGTCTCCCAACACGGCCCTTTTGAAAAGGGAACAAGGGGAACGACAAGCTTGCGTTTTTTTGCTTTCTTGTCCGGTTCCGCAGCTTTTCGTTTCGGTGGCGGGGGTGGAGGAGGCATGTCTGGGAGATCTGGAAGCATGGGTGGCGAAGGGTCCCGATGGTCATCATACAGTGCTTCGGGCTCTTCGTCGTCGTCAACGAGCCAACTATCCATGTCCGAGTCAGCCTCATCTGAGTCACCGTCCTCATCATCATCCTGCAACACATCATCCGCATCTCCCATAGCTTCTTCTTCCCACTCCTCACCACTGTCATAACCATAGTCAAATTCAACCACATCCTTCGCGAAAGGTCTTCGAGGGCCAATAATCCTTGAGCTTCGCGTCCACGTTCCAAAATATCCTGGCCGAGCATCTTCATGGTAGATAAACACCTTCGCAGGGAAGAGCTTCCGGTCTTGCAGTTGGTTGAGCAGAGTTCGAACTTCGTTGTCGTCCCCTGCAACTTCAGCTTCTGAAAGTTTTGCTACGTATTCACGGATAGAACAAGGATTATGAGTTTGAAGGTGAGAGTTAGTTCCCTTCCATCTAGGTCTGGGTATCCTAGAACGATCGAGCGGTGGAGGTAATGAAGCCAAGATATCTTTCAGACGTTCTACAGCGAGTCAGAAAGACATCGGAAGAACTACTCAAAAACCGCACCTTGCGACGACATTGACTGTACGTCCACAAAACTCGCTTTTACATCTTGCATAACAATGTCATTCACGTCCTTTTCCGTTTCTACGTCTGAGTCAATGACAATGACACCCGAGTCGTTCTCTGTGGCAACCTCCTTTCCTTTACGCCTCTTGGGAGCTTTAAACCAGTTTGGCGGAGCCAGAACGGCACCTCTCTTCAAGGCAAACGGCTTGAACGTCCTCTCGAAATCGTTCTGAGGTCGAGAAGGTCCTGCACTCGATTCACCGGCTTTCGACGAGACAATCGGTGCCTTGGGTTTGGAGAAGAACTTGGCCATGAGTGTTCGCGACTTGTTTTGAGCATCTTTCGCTTTCTTCTCTTTCTCTGCTTTGGCTGCCTTTTTCTCCTGCCTTTCCTTTTCCTGTTCAGCGCATATAATCAACCGGCCGTGGACTACAAATCCGGATTTGGGATTGATCTACCTTGGCAGCCTTTTCGGGATCTTTGGCTCTCTTCGGGCGGCCAGGTCCATTGTTGGATGTGCCATTTTCTTCGTCTTGAGCCTTCACCGACTTAGCAGGAGAAGTAAAGCCGGCGATCTCATTTTCAGATTTGTTGGTGAGAGGTAACTCTGCAGGTCTGCTTGATGGGTCTTGAACATTGTTGGCACGGTTTGTGCCTTTGGGGTCAAGAATTGCATCCCTTTCCGCTTGAGATAGAGCTGCAAACATCTGCCTCAAATGTTCCTTGGCCTATAACGGAGTTGTAACAATCATGTTAAAGCTAGGAGTTAATGTTTACTCACTTGCGCCCGCTCTTGGATTCGAGCTTCCAGCTTCTCGCGCGCACTCTTCGGTAGCCAATCTCGATTATGTTGCAAGACCTCCCACCGCCATATGCACACAGCGGCTGGAGCCCTGGATCCATTCAAGGCGTCAAGACCATAGTTATTTCGGAACAGTGTTGACTTGATCGCCTGGTCTATAACCTCCAGTGGAAGTATCGTTTTAGCAGAAGCTGCCTTATCTTCATCGTCGTCTTCAAGGGGGAGCATGAGCTCTTGCTGAATATGTTTGGCCAAAGCTGCGAGGGTTTTGTCACTAGAGCGTACAAGCCACGTTATTATGTCCGTATTGCTCCTATTCGCCTCCGGTGCTCACCTCTCATGTCCAAGCTTGGCTATTAACGGTAGATGCTCATTCGGAATAGATTGTAATGGCGGTTCTTGTTTTTCTACTCGCTGTTCAATCATCTCGCGGAATTTCACAATCTCTAGGGTTATATGTTAACGGTATGCATGGTGAAAATGAGAAAGAATTGTACCTTGCAAGGTTTCTGATAGCTTCTCCAATAATATCGGTTTCTGTTTGAAGCTTACTTTGCCATTTTTGAGATCGGCAATCGCAAGTTTGTCCTGTTTCTCTGCAATAAAAAACGCGCGTTTTAGTAACATATCGCGCGAAATATACGCGTGATGTCTTACTCTCAGGGCTTTGGGATACGGCTGCAGGCAGTAAAGAGTGAATAAGACTCAGAATACTGTATAAGACAAGACTAGACATACCCTTCGTTGCATCATCGTCAGCCATGCTTGAACACAGCTTGGAGGCGGAATGCACGAGGTGACGGGACAAGACCAAAAGTGCTACGTGGGAACACCAGCGACGCGATTGTGACAGCCATTACCGACGCGCCTGTCACACCTCGCGTCTCCCGTTCCGCTCACATCGACCCGAAATGGCCTCCAATTTCTTCAGTTCAAAACCTGGCCCAAAGGCTTCTGTAAAGCATGTCGTTGACCCCGCTCTACAACCATGGGTTGAGAAATAGTGAGCTAGCCTCTATATACTCATCGTGATTCAGGCTGATGCATTACAAGTCGACCGAAGACAATCGACGATATATCTGCTCAAGAACACACTGTTGCTGTGCTACGAAAAACTTTGACATCAACGAACGTAGGCGGAATATTGTATTATGAGGTTATAACCTAAGGCATTGTATAGCTTCCCCACATGCTTTTCTATGGTCCACCAGGAACGGGAAAGACATCGACCATCCTTGCACTAGCACGGCAGTTATTCGGGTATACATTTCTACCACCAATCCCACTCGTTACTCACAAACTCACTTTTTGCCCGAACATAGACCAGACAACTTCAAGAACAGAGTACTCGAACTGAACGCCTCAGACGAAAGAGGTATTGCCATCGTTCGAGAGAAAATTAAAGACTTTGCTCGTCAAACACCTCGAGCCCAAGCCGTTGCCTCAGATGACAAAACATATCCATGCCCTCCTTACAAAATTGTCATTCTGGACGAAGCAGACTCTATGACACAAGATGCTCAAGGTGCTCTTCGACGAATAATGGAGACTTATGCTCGGATAACCCGTTTCTGTCTCGTTTGTAACTACGTCACCAGGTAAGACTCGTCAATATCTCAATTCTACGGCCTTTCTGACCATTAATGGCATCTTATAGGATCATTGAGCCTCTTGCTTCACGTTGCTCCAAATTTCGTTTCACGCCTCTCGATTCCGGATCCGCCGCAACACGTTTAAAACATATTGCTGAACAAGAAAAAGTCGACGTTGACGAACCAGCCATTGACGCACTCATCAACGTTTCAAATGGTGACCTTCGTCGTGCCATCACATATTTGCAATCCGCTTCTCGCCTGTCTTCAGTTTCAATTCCGCCCACTCCTATATCTCCAGCAGACATTCAAGAAATCGCAGGAGTAGTACCTGATAAAGCCGTCAACGACTTTGCTCGAGCATTAGGGATTGAAGTTAACGATGATGAGATGGATGTGGATAATAACACCGAAGCAAATTTTACGACGATTCAGAAGAAAGTAAAGGCGATAGTTAGGGAGGGTTACTCAGCAACGCAGATCCTCTCTCAGGTGAACCTTCTCCGTTCTCTTCGTTCTTATTCATTAATTCGCCATTTCAGATTCATGACCTTGTAGTGCTCCACCCTCTGTTCAATAGTAAACAGAAATCAGCTTGCGCGCTGGTATTTGCAGAAGCTGACAAAGCCCTTTGTGATGGCTCTGATGAAGAGCTATGGATCCTGGAGATCGCCCTTCGTGTGCACAGGGCTGTTACTTCATAGATACTATCTCAATGCATAGTAGGCGTCATGTACTTTTAGTCACGTAGGATTTTATCTCAGAATGTGGTCGTGGATTCTCATCCAAAGTTGACAAACATCATGTATGAAAGTGTCATCACATCATCAACGACATAATGCAGCTCGAAGGACATGAAATTCAAGATACAACGGCCAACATTCGCACATCAACATGACGGACTTCCTTGAATCATTATGCAAGAGATGGAAAACATGACGTTATCATAATGACATGAGAAATAAAAGCACAAGAAAAAGAGGAGAAACAAAAGGGCAGGAGAGAGGAGGGGGTCTATCCTGCAGATACATGGGTAGAAACACAACAAAAAGTACAAAGGAAACGGAGAACGGCGAAATTTTTTCACCGAATACCAGCAGTGGCTTTTTGGAGGGCACGCTTGATGCTGAGTTGAGATTTCTTGAGGTCATCAGATGTCGAATCCTCGATCTCCAACTTCTCGAGGGCACGGGCGAGCTCAGCCTCAACCTGGGCCTTAGCTCCACGCTTGAGCTTCATGCCAATCTCGGGCGAGGTGATGGTGCTCTCAACCTGGTGGATATAAGCCTCTAGATCAGACTTGGCCTCGTGACGAGCGGTGAACTCTTTGTCAGCAGTCTTATATTGTTCGGCGTCCTTGATCATCTGCTCGATCTCAGCGGACGAGAGACGGCCGACAGAGTTGTTGATGCCTGAGAACGAGATATCAGATGTTTGATTCTCTGCATCTCAACATGAGAAACTTACTAATGGAAGCCTTGCGACCAGAGGTGCGATCTTGAGCAGTGACCTTCAAGAGACCGTTAGCGTCGACCTCGAAGGTAGTAAGGAGCTCAGCCTGGCCACGGGGCATAGGAGGAATGCCAGTGAGCTCAAACTCGCCGAGAAGACGGTTGTCGCGGCACTGGGTACGCTCACCCTCGTAGACGGGGAAGGTGACAGTGGTCTGGTTATCCTCGACGGTAGTGAAGACACGGGATTTGTTGGTGGGGATAGGAGTGTTACGAGGAACGACAACACCGAAGACGTCACCCTGCATGGCGACACCGAGGGACAAAGGAGCAACGTCGAGGAGGAGGAGGTCCTTGGTCTGATCAGAAGTCTGGCCAGTGAGAACAGCAGCCTGAACAGCAGCACCATAAGCAACGGCCTCATCAGGGTTGATGGACTTGTTGAGCTGACGGCCACCGAAGTGCTCAGAGACAAGAGACTGGATCTTGGGGATACGAGTGGAACCACCGACAAGGACGATATCGTCGACCTTCTCACGAGCCATCTTGGCGTCCTTCAAGACCTTCTCGACGGGCTCAAGGGTGGACTTGAAGAGGGTAGCATTGATTTCCTCGAAACGGGCACGAGTGATGTTGGCAGAGAAGTCCTCACCCTAGATCAAATGAATAAGGACACCTAAAATGTGACCAAAGGAGTCAAAAATACCTGGTAGAGAGAGTCGACTTCGACGGTGGTCTGAGTGACACTGGAAAGTGTCCTCTTCGCGCGCTCGCAAGCAGACCTGAGACGTCTAAGGGCACGAGCATCGTCAGAAATGTCGAGCTTCGTCTTCCTCTTGAACTCGTTCTTGAAGTGCTCGAGGAGGGCATTGTCGAAATCCTCGCCACCAAGGTGAGTATCACCAGCAGTAGCTTTCACAGCGAAAACCCCGCCGTTAATGTTGAGGAGCGAAACATCGAAGGTTCCTCCTCCAAGATCGAATATAAGGACGTTCTTCTCAGCCTTTGATTGGCGGTCAAGACCATAGGCAATAGCAGCAGCGGTAGGCTCGTTGATAATACGGAGAACGTCAAGACCAGCAATAGTACCGGCATCCTTGGTAGCGAGACGCTGCGAGTCGTTGAAATAAGCGGGGACACTGTTAAAAAATTGATTTTGTGATAACGGTTAACTGTGACCCGATGTTGAGTAGAAGTCAAATTTCACGCACGTGACAACAGCTTTCTTAACAGTCTTGCCAAGTTTGGCCTCAGAAATCTCCTTCATTTTGGTGAGGACCATAGCAGAGATTTCTTGAGGGCTGAAAGTCTTCTCCGAGCTAAGGTAGTTAACCTTGATCAGAGGGGATCCGTCCTTCTCAACAACCTCGAACGGCCAGTGGGACATATCCTGGTCGGCGTCTCAGAGATCGTACGCGTTTAGTATTCGACGATCGACAAACCTTCTTCACATCGGGATCGCTGTGGAACAAATAAAAAATCTCAATCACAAGAGTCAAAATAGAATACTTACTCATAGCGACGGCCAATAAGACGCTTGGCGTCGAAGACGGTGTTTTTGGGGTTCATGGCGGCCTGATTCTTGGCGGCATCACCAATCAGACGCTCCTCGGCAGAGAAAGCGACATATGAGGGCGTTGTACGGTTACCCTCTGGGCATAAGGTTAGAATCGTGCACACGAGTTGAGGAGACAGAAGTAAGAGACGAACGATCGTTGGCAATAATCTCGACGCGGTCATTTTGCCAAACACCAACACAGCTGTAATGAATAGCGATCAACATGGGGCGTCGATAACTGTACCATCTCGAGTGACGACTTACGAGTAGGTGGTACCAAGGTCAATACCGACAGCGCCTTCAAAGACGTCCTCTGCAGACATTTTTGGGTTTTAGGAGAAGGAGATGGGGGAGTTGGTGGGTGGAGGTGAAGATGGATGGACGAAAAAAAAATCGATGGGTGAGGTAAGCAACCGCTTTGAATTTTGCACAGCCACCCGAACCCCATTTTCGACTCCATGTCCTCCCAGCATATCCGTCCGTGGCTGGCCGCTGCTGCACGGTATTCCTCCATAAGACCTCGTAGTCTTCAACACTTACGACCTCTTACTACGGAGGCAACGACAGAGGCTCCTCCTCGCCTCAAGACACCCAAGGACTGGGCAGACTTCGCGTCCCGACGGGAACAACTTAGTTTATTGAGTCCGTACACTACTTTGCCAGCCGGCTGTGTTGTTGCTGACTTGTAGAGGCTCCTCCTCGCCTCGAGACACCCAAGGACTGGGCAGACTTCGCGTCCCGACGGGAACAACTTAGTTTATTGAGTCCGTACACTACTTTGCCAGCCGGCTGTGTTGTTGCTGACTTGTGTTTTAGTCAACCAACTCTCAGGGTATGGGTCAGACCAAATATCGAACACGTCCTTCAAGCCTCGAGACACGCTACACAAACCCCAGGCAGAAGGAACACTTTCAGCGCTCCTAGCCGCTGGCGCACATTTTGGCCACGCATCGACACGAATGAACCCCAATTTCATTCCCTATGCTTACGGTACTCGCGCAGGCATTACTATCATTGACCTTGACCAAACACTCCCTCTCCTTCGTCGTGCTGCCAATGTCGTCCGAGCAATTGCGAAAAGACGGGGTCAAATCGTCTTTATCGGGACGCGTCCTGACCTACAGCCCGTAGTACAAAAAGCTGCACAACGCATTGGAAAGCAAGGCTACTCCGTCGCTGACCGGTGGCTGCCGGGGACCTTGACCAACCGCAAACACTTCTTCGGTAGCAATGTCGACAACCTCAAAGTCATTCCCGATTTGGCAATTATTCTCAACCCGGCGCAGAATTTGAGTGCCATCCGAGAGTGTGCTGCTGAGCATGTCCCTACTATTGGCATCATCGACTCAAATGTTGACCCACGAATTGTGATGTATCCTATCCCAGCCAACGGCGAGAATACGAGGACGGCGGAGCTAATTGCTGGAGTGCTCAGTATTGCAGGAAGGGAAGGCGTTGCTCTAGGCAATGCGGAGTCAGAAGTGTTTTTGGAGAAGCGAAAACGGCAGCTTAGGTCAAGGAGATTCAATTACAATGCCTAATTACAGGTATCATCCTTATATCTACATCTATGCTGCTTCGCTCCGCGTCTGATTTTGTTGGATTTGGTACCAATGCTCTAGAAGACAGGATTGGATCAGCCGACTCACGCATATATCTAATATAATAATTCATACCTTCAGCTTGTTGGAGTGCCCGAACGTTACCCCCGAGCTTGTTTATGGTCTCAATATACTCGTCCTCTTCGACACTGTCGAAAACGATGCCCCCACCGGCCTGCAAATAGGCGGTACCATCCTTGAAGACCATGGTACGGATAGCAATGCAAGTATCCATCGAATCATCTGCAAAGTCAAAGCGGCCAACAGCTCCAGCATACACACCACGTTTCTCCTGTTCCAGCGAGCCAACAATCTCAATGGCTTTGAGCTTCGGAGCACCAGACACGGTTCCAGCGGGGAAGATAGATCGGAAGGCATCAAACCTGTATTTAGTAAGTGGTTAGCGTAATACATGCGGGTCTTTTCCAAAGCAGACTAACCTATTCTTCCCCTCGCGCAGGATGCCAGATACTTGCGAGGTGATGTGGATGACATGGCTGAACTTCTCCAGTCGCATGAGGTGGTCCACCTTGACCGTTTTTGGTTGGCATACACGGTTCACATCATTGCGTGCAAGGTCCACAAGCATGATGTGCTCCGCCCTGTCCTTCTCTGAGGCGAGAAGAATAGCTCCAAGCTTCTCATCCTCTGCATGCACATCAGTTTCCAATCTAGAAAACGGATATCGCCGAAAACATACCTTCCGGAGTCTTACCGCGTTTTGTCGTTCCAGCAATAGCATGGTTATACACTACGTTCTTCTCCACCTTGCATAGTGTTTCCGGACTTGCGCCAACAAGTTGGAAATCGCCAAGGTCAAGGTAGAACATATACGGCGAGGGGTTGACTTGACGGAGCTGGCGATATGCGTTGAAAGGGTGCAGATCAGTTTTGCGTGCCAATCGCTGAGATGGAACCGCCTGGATGATATCACCGGCGATAATGTGTTGCTTGAGCGCCGTAACGAAGCCTTCGTACCCTGCCTTTCCAACATTAGAAACACCCTCGTTTCCGAGCGTGATCGGGGGTTGGTAAGGCTCTGGCGTGGTCGAGTTGAGGAGGGTCTTGGCTAGTCGGCGAGCTTTCGCTACTGCGGTCTGATAGATGAAGTTGAGGTTTTCGGGCGGAGATGTTGTGGGGCTAAACACATGTGAGACGACTTTGAGCGTTTGGAAGATGTGGTCATAAATGAGGAGGGTGTCGACGAGCATGAAGACAGCCTCGGGGATGCCTAGCGGGTCCCGGAGCTCTGCTTTCGTTTTCGGCTCGAAGTGCTGAATGCAGTCATAGGCGACATAACCGATAGCGCCACCAGAAAAAGTTGGCACTTCGGGGATTCTGACGTATTGGTGGAGGGTGAGCTCTTTCTGCAGAGCAATGGTAGGATCGCCAGAGATTTCTTCACTGGGTCCTGTCTTAATGACTTTAAGGGGATCTAAACGTGGCAAGATGTCAATGCGGCATTCC
>KQ962949.1:171608-196229 GCA_001563735.1 Leucoagaricus sp. SymC.cos
TGAGGAACCACCGGTGATTGCACCGACAAGAGGCACTGGCGGGCTCAGGCGGCCCCGTGCTCATGTTCAACGGAGTGCCTGGAACCTGTTACTACTACACCACTGAGCAGTCAATTCTCATAATGATAGTAGTTGAAATCTACGTTTATTTATTTTGTTACAAAGAGGGAGGCTGAGTTGGAGTATAGGAAGTTCATTCTAGACATCTATAGCTTTTTTCTAAGAAACTCATCTATGTAATTAGAGGCACGAAATATAGAAGAAACTTCAAAATTAGCTAGTATTGAAAGGTCGGATAAGGATTTGACACCGGAGTGCTGAGCGAGATAGCTTTAGGATGTTTTTGAGATAACGTTGAGAATTTATGGGAGTTGTGTAAAATCTACGCCGTCACCTTTCGAGCATTTTCCACACAATTCCTTTATATCACACTCCATCCTGGAGGTGCCGTTGAGCGGTAGACAATGCATCTATTGGAATGTGCAAGATACTTCGTGGGGCCGCTTTTTTTAGGTTTCGGCTGTGACCATGTTTCGAAGTCAGGCCTTGTGAACTGATCTGCACTCAGCTTGAGTCATTCTTCCCTCTCAGAGTAAACTTCATACTCTTCTGCAATAGAATTGACTGAAAATCTGTCATATTTGGCCCCAAAAAGATGATCTGTAGCAGTAACCTGCACCTGCGTATGTTCTGCAATATCGATATTCCTGAAGCACTGGGGATATTGGTGTCATCGGTGATTGAAAATTTCAATCTCGATTCAGTTTATCTTGACTTGAACCCAACCATATTTTCTGACCTACTCAGGATCACTCTATGTTTCACTTTCTGAAAGGCACTCCTTGTGGGAGTGCCTTGTAGTTCCATACTAATCAAAATTCATTTAGCTTTTGTAAGCTAATGAGGAACTTTGTCAACTAATGTTCGAAGGAACTCATGACAATGATAATATCAGTTCTGACCACAGCTTCCGACCTCATTGTTTGATGGCCTCGGCTGCTTGTATCCCGCGCCCTCTCCGTTGACGGTCTACAAC
Organism: Leucoagaricus sp. SymC.cos; assembly: GCA_001563735.1. NCBI lineage: Eukaryota > Fungi > Basidiomycota > Agaricomycetes > Agaricales > Agaricaceae > Leucoagaricus > Leucoagaricus sp. SymC.cos. The sequence continues at coordinate 172,645 of KQ962949.1, forward strand.
CCTATGCCTCGCCGGTGTCTGGAACACGCGTTGCTCGGCTCCCAGTCGGTCCCGAACTTTTCTGACGATTCTGGTCAGCCCCGTAGTCTTCCTTGCAACTCGGTTTGTGGATGTGTATAGTGCTTGATTCGGCGCCTTCATTTCATATTAAATGATTTAAACCCCGAGGCGGGTAGCCTAGTAGTTCACGAGGCAGAGCGATCGATGTTTGAGACATCCCATTCAAACTCTTCTCTTACTTAGAAGAGAAAGCTGAATTTGAGATGGATTCTGTCAGTGGGGCGATCAAGTGTTAGCTTCGCCGAGTATTAATTTGGGTTTGAGTTCAGCCTCGAGCGTGGATAAGCACTTGATATCGGTGATTTTATCAAAGTGTCCTGTGTGTTGAAGCAAAGGCTAGTTGCTTTGAGATGGGAGACGAAAAGCCTCATTCTTGATACATTGCTTTAACAGCGAGTGGCACGCCAATCATACCGACAGGTGCATTCCCGAGATCCCCAGGCAGGAGAGCCGGAGAGGTGGGTCATTCGGGTCATGATATAGACGGACCCTCCGTCGGTTGGAAGAGGATCAGAGGGTTGAAATCCTGAAAGCCGGATCCGAAAAAGTGGCCTCAGTGAAATGGCTATCAAGTCAAATTAGGTGCGATGGGTCGAGCCGAGTGTGCTGATTCATAGATCTGGCGGCCGATCGACGTTCTGCGCACGGCCTAAGACCGTCAATTGTCCGCAGAAGGACAATTAGTCGACCGTTCCACACGACTTTCTGCTGTGGTTGTATAGGATTTTGAGAGCAGCTATAATTCTTGGAGTACATATATCGCCCTCTTCCACACGCGCGTGGTCATCTGGTTATTGGTTCAATCTGATGGGGATCTAATGGGCATATTCCATTGAATGACAACGGCCAAATAACATTGCCAGAATAATATGTATTCAAGATTATAGCGGATCAACACTTGTTTCATGATCCCAAGATAACGACGAGAAATGTATGATACACGAGGTCTAAAGAGCAATTAAACCCATTCAGAGGGCTGCAAGAGAAATGATTGGATATTCCGAGACTGATCCCTCTATTGGTTCAGCCCAGAGGAGTAAAAGATTTGGAAGGGGGCTGTTGAACGGCATGTTGATTTCCCGGTACAACATCATAGCCACTCTGACCTAAGTCAGCGGGCAAGGCGGCCGTTTCATCGAGAGAAGGCCTTAACAGTTCTTCTAAGTCTTCTTCGCGCTCCACGGCATCAGGGTCCGGCTTAGGGAGGCAAGGTGGGACAGACACCAAATTGTTGAAAAGGAACTGCATAGTAAGGGAATCAGTATCCGAAAGACCTGCAGAGCGAAAGATGAATAACTACCGTGCCATAACTATGAATTGATGTCGTGTGTGTCAATAATACGGCTGCAGTTGGTGGATATATCACTTACACGAGAAGAGTAAAACCAAGAAGTTGCAAGAATGAAATGGGGATCAAGAACTTCTCCCAACCCAAACCCAGACTGACAATCCAGATGGCGAGCGTCCTGCAAGTGTCGGTCAAAGACCGAGCCGTGGCGCTCACATGACGCGTTACACTCAAACCAAAGAAATTGAAAAGGGCAATACTAATTGCGATTGCAATACTCGACGAGAGGACCGAAGGAGTATAGATGGTTTGGTACCAACCACGTGGGAGATCGAAGAAGGGTGTGATCTTGGAAATCGAGGGAATAGAAAGGATGGGTAACAATAGAAAGATTGAGAGGGCACCGAAGAACCCTTCATAACCCACCGCCATGAGGGGAGTGACGGAATAGTGAGCTACACAAGTCGCGTAGTATCAGATTCTGTGACTCAATGAGAAGAGTGTTTAATTACCCATGATCTTTTCTGGAGAACGACTAGAATGAGCTCCGCTTATCAACCGCTGTATTTGAAAGGGTAACACACCTTCAACGACGAACTGAGTAGCAGTGCTAAGAGAAGTGTTTCAGTAAAGTTTACCAGGATGGATTTAGAGTGGGACTTACAAGATTTGGGCAAACAAGACGAAGAATACACCTGGCACATAGGCTTATGAGCCGTCGGCAGCGCCAGAGCTAAGAAAGTAGACTAACCGATAACGACCTTGCCAGCCTCGGCCTCTTCGGCCTCTTGTATTGTGGCGTATGTGGGCTTAATGCCGAAGAGGCTCTCCGTAATGACGTCCTTAACGAGAGAACCGCTATAGCCAACTAGGGCAACGCCGCCCATTACAATAATAAGGGATATCCATCTAGTTAAGGCGTCGTGAGCGTGAGCTGCAGAGGGATGAAAGGATGAATTAACTGATAGAGCCAAAGGTGACGTCGGAGAAATATGACACTGAAAACGCCGACAAAGAGTACGAGAGCACCGCGAGTCATTTGGTAAACAGAGACAGGCGTATACAGCAAGCCAACATTCATCAACTAGATTCGATGCATATGAGGCAGGGTCAGCTCATTCGATGGTCAAAACTGACGGTTGTTCCAGTAAGATCACATGCCGCCGGAATCCATAACAAGAGGACTTTCCATCCGTCGAGAGGGGATGACTTGGAGGATTTGGTAACGAGGGGTTCTTGCTCTTCGAGTTGAACCGGTTGGACCTTGAACTTGACCCAAGCATAGATAACCGGCAAGAAGCCTGCAGAGGAAAGCGCAATGAGCTGGGTGGTAACAAGAGGATATATTTATACGTGGCTTGTGACTGACAGAGCATTTCTCCGACTAAGGGGGGTAGTGAGAACATGATTCGTCGTTGCATAGAGAGACGACGTACGAAACATTTGAAGCGTTTGCCAGACGGGCTGTTCGTAGAGAACATGGCGAGTAGGATCTGGGTCACTGCAGTTCTCAACACATTGCATGTCCTGAGAGGGATAATAGACTTGAGCTTTGTAGTTCACACTTATGCAGGCTAAACACACCTGCCACTTGCTCCAGAGCGAGTTGCTGGCGCCCTGCGGCGCGGTCAGACCAATACTATGCACGAAGCAGGAGCACATACAGTCACTATCATTCCCACAAGCAGGAACGGGATATAGAGTGTCGAAGGCATTGTCGAGGATGCTGTGGAAGAGCCAGCAGTACCGACAGGCGGCTCGACTACTCGGGGGATGTAACTGTGACCGGGGCGGACGGAGCAGCCGGCCGGGTTGCGGAGAGTAAATCTGAGATCTGTGACGATCGACGATTGCGAATCTGTGACATTTCGGACAGTTCCCCGGATGAAGAGAAGCTAGCGTCGACAGATCTCAGCTTCTTCTAGTCCAACGCTTTTTATCCTCATGCACCACATCTCTTCCTTCTTCCCAACCTTTCTCATCCTCCTTTCCGCTCTCAATGGTCCATCTCCTCCTCTCCTCGGCCAAAGGTACTACCCTCCGTCGTCCACCTCGTCGCCCTACTCACTCATCCTCCAAGGCAACCAAGGGCTACGTTATTTCCCCTACACCAGATACCTTGGCCTGACGCCCATTCGCGTGGAGGGAGGTGCGTGCTTCTGTTCTCGTTAACGGCTACATCTGACCCTCCTCGTCTTTTCAGTCGTGCGGACCAAGCTCGACCCCGACCTCAAGCTACTACCGGCAACTAGCCTGACAGTCTCCATCCGCTGTTACGAGTCTCGTGTCGGGCGCGTCAATCTGCTTCACTCAAATATCCTTGTCGATCACACCCAAGTTCTCTGGTCAAAGTCTGATGACGTTGAATATGAACCCATTGGCAATCTCGACTATCCTTTTCGTCTGACGTTACCCGCAAAGATAGGAGGGTTTTCGACAGCAGTATTCGTAGACTACCGGTGCATGTGGCGAGTCGAAGCAGGTGTGTACTTCTACCTATTTTATTCGATGGCACCGTTCCCCTAACGTTGACTTCGATTTTAGTCCTCAACCATATCCCTATCGGTGGTGTTGGTTCTCGCCAAGTCAAGCACTTCGAACTTCCATTAGTGAGATATGACCTGCCGGCTCATATCCCTCTCCCCCCTCTACCCGATCCTCTCCTCAGTCAACTGGCTAGCAAGCCTCGCGCACCTCGGATACGATATAGCATCGATACTCCCCCTAACGCGATTGGTCCGACAGACCTAGTCTCTATTCCCATTCACGTTCAACCCGTTGACCGTGCGGTATGCGTTCGAAGTGCAAGCGTCGTTGTTGAACGGCGCATCCAGCTTTATGACAACACCCATGCCATTCCACCTCAACCTTCTCCAACAACATCATCTGTCCTCTCATCCTCTCGCTCGCCGTCGCCCCCCCATTCTGACTTCCCTGCATCCGCATTTTCCACATTTGTGTTCTCTCATCCCCAAACAACACAACACCTAGATACACAACACCTAGATACACTCCATGTTAATTCAGAAGGCCTTGCTTCCACCTCTTCTTTATCTTCTTCTAATCCCACCATCACGCCCTACTCCATCTTCCCTTCATCAAACTCTGTCACCAGCTCCACCCGTCCTCTTCTTCCGCTCACCTCACCACCACCACCTGCAAATGCCTCTGCTTCATCTCTACATGGAAAAATAATTAATAACACCATTGTGGAGACGGAGTCATCCGGCCGCTTCATTCGTGATGAGAATGGCGTCTGGAATAAAACCATGACCTTGCAGTGGCCTGCAGTCAAGTCGCATAGTCGATGGGCTGTTGGAGAAACAATACAATCTGATTTAGTATCGGTTCGGTACTTCGTGCGCGTCAAGGTATGTTCTATCTTTAGCATCAATTTAGCGCATTTCTCATGGTTTCCATGTAGGTTACGGTCCATTCGCCTTCTGGTACTGACACTTTGGAGCTCAACGAGAAAGAGATATTTATTGTTTCCACGAACAATGCGGAACGTCAACTCGCCATCACGAAATACAACGAGATGTTGGATTTGGCACATCAAGAGTATAGGTCTAAATCCAAGTCTCCCCGACGGATGCGAGTAGACCGCGAGGAACTCCCGCCATCACCTCTTCCATCCACGGCAACGATCTCAAAGGCAGACCCGACCCACATGCCCAGCTCCCGCAGCTCCAAAAGCAGGTCTGCCACGAGAAGACCTCATACAAGCGCCGGTCCGAGAGACAAACCCCTGGGGAGTAGTCCTCCCAGGATGGAGACGAGCTCTTTTGGTGGGTGTCCACGTGATGACTTGGAAGAAGTTGCGCCTCGTGGGGAGGTGTTCAAAAAGCGTCGATCATCTAGACTTGAGGAGGCCACTAGCGGTCGATTAAGAACAGATAGCGGCCACCCTGCCGAGACGAAGCGCAGTGGAAAAAGCTACTTTTTCTCTTCTTCAGCTCCGAAGATGGGTTCGGTTCCCAGTGGGAGTAGCACAACTACGACAACAAGCTCGTCGAGCATATCAAGTGACAGTCACGCTGGTTCGTTAGAGTCTGATCATATGCGGGAATGGGAGGCAGAGTTGGCGAAGATTGAGATGAGGAGTCGGAGATCTAGTGACCTGCTAGGCTTTGCCAGGTTCCTCAGGAAACGACCATCTACCGCTGTGAGCACCCCTCGGGTGATGTTACCTGGTTGTGATGCTTCTTAGTGTCTTGTTGCATGGGTTCTTATTCATTTTCCTCATCATTATTCTGCATCATCTGGACGATCATGCGCTTTCGTTCTACAATCGTATGCTTGTGTATTCTTGCATGTTTATTTACCGAGCTGTCGCGCAATCTCGTTGTTGCCATCATACCTCACAGGCCTCGCATAGCTTCTCATCCCCTATCTTACTTAGCTTACAGCAGTTTTGCACTCATAAAAACTTGGAACCTCTATTGCGACATGACGTCTAATAGTTTTGAGTGTGGATGGCTATCGATACTGAAGCGTTTGTGAAAAGAACTTGTCGTGTTGACCGTTGTGCTTAAAAGTGGAGAGTTGACCATGACATTTCTACACTTGACAGATCATGGAATTGGAATTGGCTGTGGAGACCCGATGGGGTGAGTACTTTTCGGCCGTTCTCAGTGTTCATATTTTTCCCAGAATCCACTTTTCTGGAGCTGTTTTCCTCAACTTGGACCACAACATATTCTATCTAAAGTCTCCTTGTAATCACTGCGGTTCCGCTGACGACCTTCCAAAATCCAACTGCTTCCGACGTCCTTCCTTTTTATTGACGATTGAATCACGTTCCTCAAAAAGCCAGGAGTATTGCTTCTGAGACGTGCAGACGTCGATTCTATTACTCGTGGGGCTCCTGCCACTACAGTAGATGCACATCTGAACCTTTTGCCAAGTCTATGGGGGATCTAAATGCGGAACCCTTCAAGAGGCCACGAACTTGAGTCAATGAAATATTTCACGTTATGGCCGGCGACGGCTAGGTCTGTTTCAATGCATGAATGTGTTGTAATAAAACTCCTCGGAGGTCTTGGTTGATCTCGTTCACGGCTGGCGAAAGTGTATTGTGATCGAGGTCTCTTGAGGCCTGGGGATTACTAATTCACTGACTCCGAAGAAGCTCATAGCTGGTGGCAAGCTATGTAATCGACACAAACACGTCTACCATTCCTCGAAAAACGTACATGATGTATTGTTCGTGGTTAAGTGGACCAGATACCATGCATATGGCTTCACCGAGTGATGAGAGGCTGAAACTATTAGGCCAAAAGAAAGGAAATACCGAATAAATACTATATCGTTACGCACATGGTATATAACGACGTAATGATTGAGTACAAGCACTAGAGACATTTTAGGCTCGACTCCTGTCAACGACGGTAGAAACGATTCAATTGACGAGTTTGAATCGCTGCCTAAATCGATACTGAGCAACACTATTGTCCACGATTTAAACTCGTGAACAAGTCACGATTAGATAATTGAATTGAATTCAGACTCGAGACCGCTCAACGATTTTGTTTCGTAATTAATGTCGATTCCCAGCAATGAGTGCTGGCGGCAATTCTACCGTCGTTGACAGGAGTCGAACCTGAAATGCCTCGAGTGAAGTTCGTGTGCAAGCAAACGTGAGCGCTCAACTTGGGCTGTGTTCGAAGTGCACCATGACGTCATCGCAAAGTTCGTGTGCAAGCAAATGTGAGCGCTCAACTTGGGCTGTGTTCGAAGTGCACCATGACGTCATCGCAGAGTAATTGCATTGATTATGTAAATCCTGAAGTTGGCATGAGTGGACGCTTGCATTCTGTTTGAACTTGCGCTCTCCCATAGAATCTCATATGCAGCAATTTCCTTGGTTCAGATTCACTATCTTCGCCTCTGGTCGTGCGTATCATTGCTCCCTTCTACCGCGTGTCGATTGCTCTGGACTCACACTTACTTCCCTTCTCTCCCTCAAACCACACCCAATCCAAATGATACCATTACGATCTGCATTGACCGTCATCCTACTGGACGTGCGACGCCCATCATGAACGACTTCAATTTTGCTAATACGACCTGCCCGCATGACGGACTCAATGATGGCCGCGACACTCCTATCGTTCATGTGATGAACCACCCACTTCCGTCCTCCTGGATCGTTGCACTCCCATCCACAATGCACATCCTCCAATCAACTCACGAATTCACGTACACATACACAACACACTCACGGCGTTCGGCACACCACAAACAAACCATGTGTGACATTCTCATCGGTCTTCCGCCAATCTCCAACACACGCATTCTTCGCGGTTCTTCCGTATTCTTCCTGCATCACGCCGGTTGCTGGATTGTTGCGTGCTCTCCTCAAGTTATGGCCATCGGTTATGTGGCTATGAAAGGTTAGCTATTGTACTACGGTCGTTCTCGGGATCGTATCCGTCGATTAATCGCTCACCTTATTCGTTCCGGCTCTTCTTTTCTTTCTGGGCGACGTCGACGCTTGTGTTTAATCTACATGCAATTCTCTCTTGGCCTTCTACTTCGCAATCTCCGTTATTTGGACCCACACTCTTGCAAAATCTCACTGTCATTGGGGTTCCGACGATCGCGGTGGTGAACAAATTATAATCATATCGCCTTGCCATGCCTTCGGGATTTTCGCATGCTGGCCGTGTTGGTATCATTAAATGCAACAGCCACTACGCCTTCTGAAGAACAGCTCTACAAGGTGTGTGATCCAGAATCCCACTTCGAGACTTTTCCTTTCTTCTGTTATTCGTTGCTTCTTCAATTTAAACTTTTCTCCGGTCATTCAAAAAGGCAGTGCTTGTTCTTCTGAGTAGATGTCTGCCGTTAGCTATGAGCACGATCCAACCTTTCTTTGCTTTCTGGACCAGCGTCCTAGCACCACAGTTATGCTGTTATTATGTTGTTAATATTCGCTTTGAGCTCGGATGACTGTAGCTGCTTCTTATCATATGCTTTCATCTTATGACTTCCTACTGGTCCACTCAACTCAGCCCACTGAACTTCTTCTCCTCCCTTACGCCTTCTCCTTTCTTCTCTCCGGAATAAGTCCGTCTGTACCAGTAGCTTTCTATGAATAGCCTCCACCTATATGCTTACCAGTAATTCCACCTAATTACAACAACCGCCTTTCTTGGAACATCTCCCTCACTTCTTTCTGACTTTCTTTCATTCCCATGCACTTCTCCAGTCATTTGATGGTCTTGACCCCGCTCACTAATGACTTTGCTTGTTTCTTTCTACAGGAAATGTCACCCGACCTCAGGCGGAGAGTGGATGCCACTCGAGCTGCCCGATTAGCGAGAGAAGCCGAGATGAAGAAACAAATGTCCGCACAGGTTAGTGACCTTAAGACACCTATTGACTTAGGATTCCTTGTATCTCGTGTTTCTTGGGCCAAATTATTGTCTAGATGTGACTGCTTCGTTTGCGTCAACAGGATTGACCGCCCTTTTTGCAAATTCGGCGGCATGTCGACCTGTCGGCAATTAAACATTGCCGTTTTCCCGACAGATTGATCTATTTTCTTTTCACTGACTTTACTTTGTGGCTGGTGAAACATTACACCCTACTTACTCCTTGGTCATCGCATCAATCAATACCTCCAGGAGTTGTGGGATTAGCTCGTTCATTTCTTATCCTTTTTGCCCTCTTGCCTCCCCACCGAAATGTGGACATTGTTGCTTCTGACCCCATTAACCTCTTCTCCTGTGTTTCGGCTCAACACGTGTATGGACCATGCTCACGTTTTTCACAGGAAGCGAGCAGTGTTGACCCCGAAACGTCGAAACCCATCTGGGCAGATCCGCCCCAACACTCAAAGTAGGTCGGCGCGATAGTCCGATGCCTGTGTGTATGCCTGTGCATGTATCCACTTGCTATCAAAAGGTCCATACTACTCTCGACCGTGGATCTATCGTTTTGGCTCGTTCTCGGGTTCCCCATCTGGTTTGATGTCCTGTACATGTCGTCTCTTACATTCAAGTTGACGCACGGCTACTCGCCGGTTATTCATGGCGTGACGGTAGGATTACTTACTCAGTGTCATAAATTTTCGGCCTCTATCGCCTACTCCTGTTTTTTATAAGATGTTATTCACATCTCGACTTCTATTTCACCAATTAAGTAGCCATCACCTGGAAATTTCTCTCGAGATTTCTGCCGCATTTGTAGATTTCTCAGGTAAGGTGTGCGAGTATATATACACTCAACGATTTGTACATATGCCAATCATTCAGCCATCTGTCTATCTCATATATCTGTGATGATCTTATTCGATACAAGAGCATTGGAGTGCGCAGTCAATCATCAGACCAACCCGCCTCGCTAACATGCTGGTGAGAAGCGTGATTGAACTCAACAATGCCGTTCAACGTTGTTCACGATGCCGCGAAGGCACTTTCTGACTAAAATTTATTTTCGGCAACGATTTGAATTCGTCTTCGACTTCGATGCTGATGTCAATATATATGTGACCTTTATGTGATGCTTGTTGCAGAACATCTCACAGGCTGCGATGTGAGAAGAATATGCGATCATTGGGTCTTCCCTGTGATTTGACAAAGGCCTAGACCGCTGAAAGTGATGCTTGCTAAACAGAAAGGATCAATCGACTCGGCTGCCAGTTCTTGCGACTTTTTTCTCTGCATTTTAACCTAGATTTCAAACTGAAAATGCTCATATAACTGGGAGTCAATTTGCAATGGGCGTCTATACATACTGACGAAATTGGTTAGCCCAAGGCCCCGTCGCAACAAATGGCAGGCAATACAAAGATACACCAGAGGGGTGGAAAGGGCTTCTGCTTAATATTGACTTGTATCCTCTTTTCTTTCCCTCGTCAAGAGCTTAAGATATTAGCGGCAGCTTATAAGAAGTTATAGCCCTTCTGGAACTGCCAGAAGCTGCTCTCCGCTACATACCAATCGGCACAAACCCCAACAGGCAAAGGTATGGATGAGCTGCTGGTTCTTGTCTATTGACCTTGAAATCGGGGCCACACCTGCCAAGTACCACTTTCTTGGCAGGAGTTTTGCCTAGCTCAAGTTGACTCTGATATATCTAAATCAGCTCTCCCTTCTTCATGTTCGACTAACTCGGCGAGTGTCTATTCAGCCACAGTAGCCTAGCCACGGCATTCAGCGCGGCATCCAGCCAAGATTCGGGTTAGCTCTGGATTAATTCTATAATTAAACTTCCGACGTTCTCATAGAAATCATTCTAGACAAGATCGAAAGGACTTGGCACAAACACGAAACGTGGAGAATTTCGACGATGTCAGAATCCCCTTGAAAGGTTCTCCACATTCACGCTGCATGTTCCCTCAACCCCCTTCAGACGTCAGGTTCCAGGAATGACGGCTCGGCTGGGACCTCTGACTTCTATCTCTGTATCTTCCCATGTTGATCAAAACCGAAGAGGGAAGTTCCATTTCGCAACGGGTGTGTCACTGCTTTCTGTGACGACCTTTGCTTGTGATGGTACTCCGAAGTGATGTGGGTCCTATTTTTAGCTTTCCGAAAACGATCTAAATCCTATCATCGAAGGGGGCTCGGGTGTAGAAGGCTCGCTGAATCAGGTGTATCATAGAGCACTATTGTTTTAACACAAGAGCGGGCATCGGGCAGATGATAGCCCTTCTGTATGAGAAATGGGACGCTCCTTCTGTTATGAAACCGAAACCATCGAGGTCAAGAACCAAGCCAGGTCACTGTACAAGGGGACTAAGTTTTCTCGTACCTCTGGTTTCGCGAGCTGTCTTCTGTAATACAACAAAAGGAAATAAACCATGATAATCGTTTGCCGTAACTGAGCAAGTAGCCTCTATAATTCTGACTACGACACCCGCGAGTCGGAGGTCGAAGATCTTATATGCCCGAAGCGAGTTGATTTCCTCCGCCGCAGACTTCGAGCTGCAAGTTCATGGAAGTCCGCAATCTATCAGACAACGTGACGAAAGCGAATAAACTGGACTTCGGGCATCTGTTTTTGTGGGTTTCGTGCAAAGAATTGGGCAGCTTATCGACATGAAATTACATTTTTGTGCGAACACACTCACCCTCAGTGTCTGTCTCAGAACCAATTTGACCGAGCAAGTTTCTGAGTCTTCAAGGTGCCAGGGTGTTACTTATATGGAACTCGTCCAAGGGATTGGAACACATGTCTGCAATGTGTATGAAAAGAAGAGGGTTGTATGGCGGCGATCTATCGCACAGAGAGATGACCGAGATACGCGATGTAGTGAGCCCTCGGGCACTGGCACTGGCACTCATCATATATTCCCTGGACTTACCAGTAGTTGAGTTTGATCGACTTCGGTAGCAATTGACGCACAGATTTTTCGGCCTCTATCGCCTACTCCTGTTTTTTATAAGATGCTATTCACATCTCGACTTCTATTTCACCGATTAAGTAGCCATCACCTGGAAATTTCTCTCGAGATTTCTGCCGCATTTGTAGATTTCTCAGGTAAGGTGTGCGAGTATATATACACTCAACGATTTGTACATATGCCAATCATTCAGCCATCTGTCTATCTCATATATCTGTGATGATCTTATTCGATACAAGAGCATTGGAGTGCGCAGTCAATCATCAGACCAACCCGCCTCGCTAACATGCTGGTGAGAAGCGTGATTGAACTCAACAATGCCGTTCAACGTTGTTCACGATGCCGCGAAGGCACTTTCTGACTAAAATTTATTTTCGGCAACGATTTGAATTCGTCTTCGACTTCGATGCTGATGTCAATATATATGTGACCTTTATGTGATGCTTGTTGCAGAACATCTCACAGGCTGCGATGTGAGAAGAATATGCGATCATTGGGTCTTCCCTGTGATTTGACAAAGGCCTAGACCGCTGAAAGTGATGCTTGCTAAACAGAAAGGATCAATCGACTCGGCTGCCAGTTCTTGCGACTTTTTTCTCTGCATTTTAACCTAGATTTCAAACTGAAAATGCTCATATAACTGGGAGTCAATTTGCAATGGGCGTCTATACATACTGACGAAATTGGTTAGCCCAAGGCCCCCCAATCGTCGGGGTAACATTCGCCCCGTCGCAACAAATGGCAGGCAATACAAAGATACACCAGAGGGGTGGAAAGGGCTTCTGCTTAATATTGACTTGTATCCTCTTTTCTTTCCCTCGTCAAGAGCTTAAGATATTAGCGGCAGCTTATAAGAAGTTATAGCCCTTCTGGAACTGCCAGAAGCTGCTCTCCGCTACATACCAATCGGCACAAACCCCAACAGGCAAAGGTATGGATGAGCTGCTGGTTCTTGTCTATTGACCTTGAAATCGGGGCCACACCTGCCAAGTACCACTTTCTTGGCAGGAGTTTTGCCTAGCTCAAGTTGACTCTGATATATCTAAATCAGCTCTCCCTTCTTCATGTTCGACTAACTCGGCGAGTGTCTATTCAGCCACAGTAGCCTAGCCACGGCATTCAGCGCGGCATCCAGCCAAGATTCGGGTTAGCTCTGGATTAATCTATAATTAAACTTCCGACGTTCTCATAGAAATCATTCTAGACAAGATCGAAAGGACTTGGCACAAACACGAAACGTGGAGAATTTCGACGATGTCAGAATCCCCTTGAAAGGTTCTCCACATTCACGCTGCATGTTCCCTCAACCCCCTTCAGACGTCAGGTTCCAGGAATGACGGCTCGGCTGGGACCTCTGACTTCTATCTCTGTATCTTCCCATGTTGATCAAAACCGAAGAGGGAAGTTCCATTTCGCAACGGGTGTGTCACTGCTTTCTGTGACGACCTTTGCTTGTGATGGTACTCCGAAGTGATGTGGGTCCTATTTTTAGCTTTCCGAAAACGATCTAAATCCTATCATCGAAGGGGGCTCGGGTGTAGAAGGCTCGCTGAATCAGGTGTATCATAGAGCACTATTGTTTTAACACAAGAGCGGGCATCGGGCAGATGATAGCCCTTCTGTATGAGAAATGGGACGCTCCTTCTGTTATGAAACCGAAACCATCGAGGTCAAGAACCAAGCCAGGTCACTGTACAAGGGGACTAAGTTTTCTCGTACCTCTGGTTTCGCGAGCTGTCTTCTGTAATACAACAAAAGGAAATAAACCATGATAATCGTTTGCCGTAACTGAGCAAGTAGCCTCTATAATTCTGACTACGACACCCGCGAGTCGGAGGTCGAAGATCTTATATGCCCGAAGCGAGTTGATTTCCTCCGCCGCAGACTTCGAGCTGCAAGTTCATGGAAGTCCGCAATCTATCAGACAACGTGACGAAAGCGAATAAACTGGACTTCGGGCATCTGTTTTTGTGGGTTTCGTGCAAAGAATTGGGCAGCTTATCGACATGAAATTACATTTTTGTGCGAACACACTCACCCTCAGTGTCTGTCTCAGAACCAATTTGACCGAGCAAGTTTCTGAGTCTTCAAGGTGCCAGGGTGTTACTTATATGGAACTCGTCCAAGGGATTGGAACACATGTCTGCAATGTGTATGAAAAGAAGAGGGTTGTATGGCGGCGATCTATCGCACAGAGAGATGACCGAGATACGCGATGTAGTGAGCCCTCGGGCACTGGCACTGGCACTCATCATATATTCCCTGGACTTACCAGTAGTTGAGTTTGATCGACTTCGGTAGCAATTGACGCACAGCCAATGAGGCTCCTCGCAGGTGTGTTAGTGTAGGAAAAAGTAGGAATCATCACTGAGGTACTAAACGCAAATTTCGACTGCCTCATGGTAACAAGGTCTGAGTTGCTAAATTACAACAACGACCAAACCGCAAGGGAATAAATAAATAAAGACCTGGCGAAGTGCTTTTGACATATGTTCTTTGAAACGAAATAGACCTGCGACATATACAAAATAAAGTTCAGTCCGACCATAGGAATAGTAGCATTGCGTCGTTAGTCCAAGCTAGACGTGAGTGGGAGAACCAATAGACCGAGAGCTAAGTCACGATATCCTGATGGAACGAACAATAACCTGTTCCCGTCAAGTATAAATGGATAGCGAACACATCTTGAGATGTGACGAAAATGAAGTCTAGGATGAAGTCACGATGCTCATAAATCAGGTCAAACGGCCTTTGTGAGTGTGCTTGGTGCGATCGAGAAAACCTTGTTGGGATACTAGATCCACGAGGACCTGAATTACGAGGGAAGTCAGCACAGCAAGTTTGCAGCGTAGGAGCAAGTGCTTATAGTATGAGATCATCCTGAGAACTCTGACTCATAGGATACAACAACAGTGTGTCATCCATTCTTCGACCAGCTGGCTCCTTGCAGATCGGAGAAGGCGCTCAAAGAGGCAAAGTACACCGTCACAGAATGAGCCAATTTCCGAAAAAGAGCGTGCGTTAAATGAGTAGCACAAGAGGGTAGCAACGGTATGTATCCACGCCGAACCAAGAGAAGCGGCCAGATTTAAAACAGATCCACAAATTAAAGCTAACTTGGTTGTCAATTGACCGGATGAACAATCAGACAATCCTTGTCGTCGGAGCAATTCAAATTTAGACAAAGGCAGATAAGGCAGTCTGACGCCGTTCGGCCGGAAGGATTCGGAGTGACGACGGCAGGTTTGGACAGCCGGATGTGACTTGCTCCCGGTCCAACAGCCAGACCGACTTACTTCCACGCTCGATGCTATAATAGGACAGCATAGTGAGGATGCAAAACTACAGTGACATACAATCCCGCAAGTGGAAGTAGCTGATCCAAGAGGTGGTACGTACTGAGATACGTATATTCTGGTAATGTCCCCAGATCTTTGTAAGATTTTCGGTTTCATTAGAGGGACGGCACTCATGATGCATGATACACGATGACTGACAACGAGAGAACGGTGAACGCGTTACGAGATACACGATCAAGCCAGAAAACTGCGACAAACAAATCATTCCTGGGGTTATCATGCTGCTACCAGCGGCCAGTGGCACCAATTCCAATCAAGTTGCGAGAGTATTATGACATAAGTGATGGAGCCAAAACATGGGAAGTATCATTATTACCAACTCCGTGAATTATTGGACAGCATCGTCTTGTGCTAGTTCCTCCAGACGTACCACGACAAAGATATGCTCGACAACATCGCCAGACTTCAATTGAACGAGTTATGCACTCTCCTTCGAGAACCATTCCACCACTCATCTGAGAAACTTCATCCTCTGAAGAATGTAAGGGGAAAAGAGCATAAAAGAATCATCACATCATCTAGACAAGCCACACTGTCATGCAAGATCCATGAAAACAAAGTGGTAGGTACGTATAGGTAGTATGCCCGACGGCTAGATCGGATGGTCGGCGAGAGTCGTTAGGTATGTGTGCGTAGTACGTATGGATGCGCCATATGTAGCTAAAGTGGTAATTGAAGGGGTACGTGAATAAGTTGGCCAAAGAATGTAACTGGGGGTGGAGCGAGGAAGATAACAAATCAGCATGAGATGGGAAATGCCCGGACCAGTGAACAATGACACGATTGAATGGGTGAACACTGACAAAAAAGAAAGAGAGCAGTGATTTACACAAAGACCAACAAAGAGACAGAGGAGAGTGAGGTGAGGTGTGATGAAGGAGAGGAGTGTGATAGTGTAATATCATAAACCGGAAGGATGAGATCATAACCCAGGACATTTGAAGGTAGCGAATATAGCTGCGGATGATCAAGCAAACCGATGGCAGTGTGTACAGATACCTGTGAGAGATGGATGGGAATCTAAAAAGAGGAGGGAACGCGTGTGTAAGGATATATCATATCCACGGGTTATTTTCGACAACACAATCACACAGAACCAATCGAACCTCCTGTTCAACTATGTCCTCACAACTCGTCACTGTATGAAGAGAAGAGAGGCGGACGAAGAAATTGAATCACAGAAAGGGAGAAGAGCGCAAAAAGAAGGCGCCACACCGTACACAGCCGGCCAACAGAATCAAAGAAAAATCCAAAAAGCGATCAGCCAGTCAGAAGCCTACTTTCACGCAAGATTGAAGGCAACTCACCCGTCCGGCTGCGTTGTGATCATACTTCCGCTGGCTTGAACACTCGTACCGCTCCTCGTAGATTCAGTGTCCGCCGCTCTCGACTTCTGATTCAAAGCAGCAAGTAAAGGTTCGTGCACGACTTCTGAATCAGGTGAAGATGGAAGATGCCCGTAATGCGAGTCATCCAAATCATGATGGTGATTGGCAGAATCATCAATCGACGACGTTGATGTCTTCACACTCGCTACTGATGCTCTGGTTGGAGTGGGTTTCGGCGGTAACGGTGGTCGTTCTTCAGTATGATTTGTTGATGCAGGTGGTGTATTAGACAAATCTTGTTGAGCGTTGTCGTCATGTACAACTATAATGGAAGGAACTTCCGCTCGAGAAGATGTGTTGTTATCAGTTGATCCAGTCTCTTGACTCTGTCGTGGTGGGGAAGATCCTAATATCGCCGTGGCTGTCGAAGCGGAAACCAGCGCTGCATTCAGAGCGCTAAATGGCGGTGGGTTAGGAGTTCGGTGGTTCCAAGATGCAGCAGACGATTCGGTATTTGTTTCATGATTGCTTGGAGGTGGTGATGATCGACTTCGTGAATGAGACCGGGATTTCCGCTGTTCGGTTTCCGAGGACTCGTTGCTTTGACGGGAAGCAGGAGAAGCGGAGACGGGTGCCAAGGAGGCTTGAGAAGAAGACGGAATAGATAAATTAGATGGCGCTGCAGCTGATGTTGAGGATTCCGTTCCACCGGTGGTTTGTGGGCCAGATGTGGGCCCACTGGGTGAATTCCCCCCATTGAAATTCCCGGCCGCTGCTGCTGCCGCTGCCGCCGCCGCCGCCTGCTTCCGTTTCTCCTCCGCTTCTTTTCGCTGTTGTTCTTCATGCTCGATGAGTGATAGACGCATAGCTTCCATGAGCATAAGCTATGACTGGCAGTCAGAACTGATGAAGCGTTGTACAGGACGGATCTCACCTCTTCGAGATCTTGCCCAGGAATACTCATGAACTGTTCTAATTGAGAGCTGCCTCCATGTCTCCTTCGTCTGCGGCTTCCTCCGCCTTCAGCGACCTCAGCACCAGCCTCCTCAGGATTTAATGCATGAACACGACCACTAGTGACACCAACGGGGATCAAACGATCTCCGACTTGGCGCATGATAATCCGTCGATTGGCTCTTCGTGCAACAGCAGCGCGAACGGCAGCAAGTTTGGCTTCCCAATCAGGACGTATTTGATCTGGCAAATAGGGGCTGAGTGGGCGGATTCAATATAAGTATCGGTGAACTATACCTGTAGTGACTACCTCTGGACTGTCAGCACTGTAGCTCTTCTGCCGTCGCTTATGTGTGGGAGCTTGGTTTGATTCTCTCGGTGGTTCCGGCCACTGAGAAGTCTAGATAATGATAGCCACAAGAATAAACGTGGTCAAGGAAGAGATGGCACACGAGTCAGGAGAGAACCGGGGGAAAGGTGGGACGAGACTAACTGATCCATCGCTACCTATGCCAGCACGCCACTGAGGAGGACGATAGACAACACCAAAGTTGTCCTGAACACAGTAGGGGCATGCGGTCGGCTCAGAGACGAGGTGGGTGGTCGTGGGTTCATTGCGTTTGATCTGCACAAAGCACTCTGTGCATATCGCTTGGTCACAACATCGAGAATGATTGATATTGGGTGGATAATACTGCAAGCATGACGTAATGAGGCCGCGTATGAAGAGGGAGATTTGGGGAGATAGTTACCAGGAAACAAATTGGACACTCAACGGCGCCGCGGTAGACAGCGGCGTCGGGTCTCTGTTGCTCCCTATTTGCGACGGAGCGTTTGGAGTTGGACTTTGAGCTCATGGAATGCACTGAGTCAGAACGGGTGGGATGTTCGGGGTTCTCTGGATTGGCCGAAAGCTCCTTTCTTGCGGCGAGAATCTGGTCATCGTCCCAAGACTCTTCGTAATCCTCAAGGGGTCGATAGAAGGGAGCCAACTTGCGTGCGACTATGAGCTGTGATACGATCGCATGATTCCAGTCGCGGGGCCCAGTGTACACGCCCTGGGGCGCTAGGGAGCCGTAGTCGACTGACTCGTCATGGTGGCCGCGACCGCCGGAGGACGAAGCATTTCCCATGGATGCTTGTAACAGAGGCTAGCCGTGATAGTTAATGTCGAGACTGAGCGTGGACAGTCTTGCGACGAGGCCAGGATTGTGAAATCCGAGTCAAGGTCTATGCATCAACCGACATAATCTCTGTTGATTCTTGTTTGGCCGGTCACCATCACTGCCTCCGTTTTCCAGTCTGCTCTTTGCCTCCTTATTCACTTTTTACAGTATCTGACTATGTCCCGTTGCCACGGCGGTAAGAAAATCCGACAGTGTGGAATATTCAGGTTAGGCTGGATCAAGAAGCCGGTGTGAGTGTGAGATCAGACGACGGTGTCATTGAGCACGAGCATTTCAATGGAGACCCTCCTTGCCTTTTCCCTGCAGATACAATGCGTACGAGCCAGCTGTAGACATGCACGACGCGCTGGAGTCATCACACAGCTGACAACGCTTTTAGTGTCCTTCCGGGGTTTCGATCAACCCGCGAACGGAACGCCACGTCACTTTCGCACGCGCTGCTCGTCCGCAATATTTTACGTTTAATCTTTCCTCCACACACATATACCTCCTCTCCCCCATCCTCAGAACGTATTGGTCGTTCTCAATGTCCCCTCCTCTCCTTCGGGAGCCCTGGACAAGATCCCCCAATGAAATCCTCCAACACTTTAACGTAGATCCAAAACACGGTCTCTCTTCTGTAGACGTTGTTCGTCACGCCGAGCTATATGGCAAAAATGGTACATCGGATTCCTTATCGTCATAGGGTTTCTGTGTTAACTTTATCAATCCCAGAACTACCAGAGGAACCCCCGACTCCTCTCTGGGAGCTCATTCTTGAGCAATTCAAGGACCAGCTCGTCCTCATTCTCCTTGCCTCTGCCGCCGTCTCATTCGTTCTCGCTCTTCTGGAAAACTCGCCGGATTCAACGCTTTCTGGGGCATTCGTCGAACCTCTCGTCATCCTCCTTATTCTTGTTGCAAATGCTACAGTTGGTGTCATGCAGGAGTCTAGTGCCGAAAAGGCCATTGATGTCAGTCCGTCCATCACATATTCTCGGAGTGCTCCAGGCTCACTCATCTATGATAGGCACTGAAGGAATATTCACCTGACGAAGCCAAGGCTACTCGTAATGGCCATATCATCCGGGTACACGCTTCTGAGCTTGTCCCGGGCGACATTATCTCTGTTTCCGTCGGTGACAGGGTCCCCGCGGACTGTAGATTGATCTCTGTTTCGTCAAGTAGTTTCCGGATAGACCAGGCTATCCTGACGGGAGAGAGCGTCAGTGTCCACAAGTCTATTGAGAATGTCTCCGACCCCAAGGCAGTGAAACAAGATATGACCAACATGATGTTCTCCGTTCGTGTCCTGTTTTGGTTTTTCGACCGAGTGCTGACATATGCTCAAGGGTACCACTGTCGTCAATGGAAGTGCGAAGGCTGTCGTTGTCTTCACGGGTGAAAATACTGCGATTGGTGATATCCACAAGTCCATTAGTTCCCAAATTTCCGAAAAGACCCCTTTGAAGAGGAAGCTCGATGATTTTGGAGACATGTTGGCCAAAGTCATCAGTGTCATTTGTATCCTCGTGTGGCTAGTCAACATTCGTCATTTCTGGGATCCTGCCCACCATGGTGCGCTCAAAGGAGCAATTTATTACTTCAAAATTGCTGTTGCACTCGCCGTCGCTGCTATTCCTGAAGGTCTCGCCGCTGTTATAACCGCATGCCTGGCACTCGGTACAAAGAAGATGGCCCAAAAGAATGCAATTGTTAGAAATCTTCCCAGCGTGGAGACCCTTGGCTGTACCAACGTTATCTGCTCGGACAAAACCGGTACACTGACTACTAATCAAATGAGTGTGTCACGAGTAAGTTTCTCAATCACTCTGGAATGACGTGTCCTCATCTTATCCTTATAGTTCTTGGTCGTTGACGCCAACACAACTGCACCCAGAGAGTTCGCCGTCGAGGGCACCACGTTCTCGCCTTTCGGGTCGATTTACGCTGCTGATGGCAAATCGGCTGCCGCTGAATTGAAATCAGACCCTGTTCAACGTTTGGCGGAAATTGGCTCTATCTGCAATGATGCTAGAATCGTTTATCACTCAGTAAGTAATAGATTTTTTTTCTTGAATACTCTCAGAAGCTCATTTCTTATTAGGAAAAGGATTATTATTCAAATGTTGGAGAGCCAACTGAAGCTGCTCTTAAGGTTTTGACTGAAAAGATCGGATGTAGAGACGAAGAACTGACAAAGTCACTTCCTTCTCTCTCACATGCCGAACGTGCAAACGCCGTCAACGAGTACTTTGAGCGCAAGATTCCTCGTCTCTTGACTTTTGAATTCTCTCGTGACCGCAAGATGATGTCCGTCCTAGTTCGATTCAATGGTACTGGCGCGCTTTTTGTCAAGGGTGCACCTGAATCCGTCTTGGAACGTTGCACAACGGTTATGGTTCAAGGCAAGATCATCTCATTGACACCAGCTCTTCGTGCGACCCTCTTAGATCGTGTGCAATCATACGCCTCAGACGGTCTTCGAACTCTCGCACTTGCTTTCGTCGATCGTAACGACATTGACGCGACACACTATCACTCTGACTCTGCCCAAGACTACTCCCGATTTGAACAAGATCTCACATTCGTCTCTATCGTCGGCATGCTCGATCCTCCACGTCCCGAAGTTCGCGAGGCCGTAGCTCATTGTAAAGCTGCTGGTATCCGTGTTATCTGTATAACTGGAGACAACAAACGTACTGCGGAGACTATTTGTCGACAAATTGGTATTTTTGGCGGGAATGAGGATTTGACTGGGAAGAGTTATACTGGGAAGGAGTTTGAGGCGTTGAGTCATGAGGAGAAGGCTCGAGTTGTGCAGAGGGCGAGTCTGTTCAGCCGGACTGAGCCTGGGCATAAAAGCCAGCTCGTGGATTTGTTGCAAGCTTCGGGTTTGGTTGTGGCTATGGTTCGTATTTTAACCTTTTTTCTTCTTGAGGAATTGCGAGTGCTCACAGATTGTTTGTAGACTGGAGATGGTGTGAACGACGCACCTGCATTGAAAAAGGCTGATATTGGTGTTGCTATGGGCAGCGGCACGGATGTCGCCAAATTAGCTGCTGACATGGTTTTGGCGGATTCGAATTTCGCAACGATTGAGAAGGCAGTGGAGGAAGGTCGCCTGATATACAACAATACCAAGCAATTCATCAGATACCTCAGTATATCTTTCCTTTACCCCTTCTTGGCCTGTTTTCTAATATCCGTGCGTCCTTAACAGTTTCCTCGAATATTGGAGAGGTCGTCAGTATCTTCCTGACAGTACTTCTTGGGATGCCGGAAGCTTTGATACCCGTTCAGCTTCTATGGGTCAACCTCGTCACGGATAGTTTACCCGCCACTGCACTCGGATTTAACCCTCCCGACCACTCGATTATGCGTGTCCCACCAAGAAACAGCAGGGAGCCCCTTGTAGGGAAGTGGTTGTTCTTGAGGTACTTGATTGTTGGGTTCTATGTTGGCTGCGCAACTGTGTTTGGATATGCCTGGTGGTTCGTTCTGTACCAGGGTGGACCACAGATTTCGTTCTATCAACTCGTGAGTTTCTTTCGTTTCCTTTAAGATGTGATTCTCGGTGTTGATGATACCAAAACTTGTAGACGCACTTCCATCAATGCTCATCAAAATTCCCTGAAATTGGGTGTGAAATGTTCACAAATGCCATGGCACAACGCGCGACCACAATTAGTTTGTCGATTTTGGTAACTGTAGAGATGTTTAACGCCATGAATTCATTGTCGGAAAATGAGAGCTTGTTGAGGTTACCGGTGTGGAAGAACATGTATCTCGTGATGGCCATTGCCTTGAGCATGGCATTGCACTTCATGATCCTTTACGTGCCGTTCTTCACTGTAAGTCCCCCCTTGTTTCAGACCATCAGATGCAGGCATTGATCTATTTCCCTGAAATAGCAATTGTTCGCTATTGCACCTCTCAATTTCGATGAATGGAAAGCCGTGTTTTACATCAGTGCTCCTGTTCTTGTAATTGACGAAATCCTGAAGTTCATTTCTGTAAGTCGTGCTCATTGTTCGTATTCATTGTGGTGCATCGGGTCCTGACGATTGTTGCCTCGGCATTGTTCATAGGCTACTTACATCGAGCCTCCATCCAAGATCAAATTTGACTAATTCTTACATACCTGAGTGCTTATCGTAATACGTCCTCCCTTTCGTTCGTTGCCATTTGTCAACGTTGTTATCCTGTGACACACTTGTGGTTGGTTATTGGGAGTCAGGAGGGATATGTGCAATGCCTGCATTGCTTAGACAATTTTAATATATATAGTTGCAGCCTCTTCTGTGGGTATGTCTACCGCCGTTCATAATCCCGCTGAGGGAGCCTTGTATTCTGGCCTGCCTGACTGCATAAAGCCAAAGGACCGGCCCGGAGGATGCTGGTCTCGAACGAGTTTGGGGTTCGTGTTTGGTGTCCGCATGTGGCAATCGAAGAGAAGAATAAGGGTCCGCTGTATGTAAACTGAACTTCAGGATTCAATGCAAAAGAAGGGAGTGGACTAAACCTGAACAGGGAAGGCAGGATTCATAGTCCCAATTATTTATACCACAGTATAAAAGCTTTGCACGCGTCTCGTCACCGGTTGAACCACAACCTTTCTCTCTCCTCTTCACTCTTCTCGACGTGTAAGTTGGGAAGGTTTCGTTTGATATTTCCAAAGGCTTCATTTGATTGCCTTTCCACTGTCGCTCCTTTCGATACATCGTCACATTCGTTAAAACAAAACCCTTTTCGTGGTTCTCTCCCCGCCGTATGAAGATGCGCGTGTTGACGTTGTTGACTGCCCTTACGACGTTCGCTTTGTTCGACGTCGCTTTAGGTGACAGACACAGACAGCCCGCATGGAAGAAGCATCGTCGTCAGTATGGTCCCATTGACAGTTCCGGTTACAAGTTCGAAACTGGTGGAGGGTACGGTGGTGCGTCAGCTGATGACGCCACCAAGGCCGTCCAAGGGATTACTGGCCGTGAGTTTGAACTACAGAAGAGGTATGACAACTCGCGCTTCTCTTTCTATGATGCCGGTCTTGGTGCTTGTGGTATTGTCAACTCGGGA
>KQ962949.1:206096-248326 GCA_001563735.1 Leucoagaricus sp. SymC.cos
CTTTACCTTAGTGAGACATCTCTCACGCCTTCACTGATTGACTTACTGTCAGAAGAAGAACCCCTGTATTGCGGAACTACCCACAAGTTAACCTCACGACATAACATTCTCCACGAGACGTTATTCTCTCCCATGAGTAAATAATCTTATTCTTGCCTCATATCCCCTAGTAGAACGAAACAATGGTCACACCCGTTTCGTATTCAAACCGGATGAGTATTAAGTCGATATCGGGCATATCGATCTTACAAAGGTACGGAGAAGGCTGGAGAGTTGTCTCCCCTCAATCCCTTCGGAATAGGACTTGTGTAGTCAGCTTCTCTATGGGAAAATGTAAGTATCATTCACAACGAAGAACTGCTGACCTATAGAGATAGGCACTCATTGCCCTCTGGGAATGAGGTCCTGCCAATAAGCATCCGTAACATTAGGATGGAAGCTCCCTTCCTGAACCGATTGAGGAGCAGAAAGATAAGCAAACGGTAATAATTGGTTGTGACTGATCAATTAGCCTAAGCGCCGCACGAGTTGATCGCTCTATGGTAAGAATGGGCATCTTGGAAAAACAGGTCTAAAGACACCAAACTGTCCCCTACTCCCAGGGTGGTTAGACAAGTATTTGATATATTTGACTAATCCAAGGAATAGGCCGTCCAATTGAACGGATTGACGTATACTGATCAAAATCAATCCTCGAAATTAAGTCCTTTACTCGAGCACCCTTAGAAGACTTCGTCATCGCCGGTGGACGTACAACTACCGAGAAGATAAGTAAACCAAGGCATTACTTATTGGACCTTGAAATATAGGGTTTGAGAAGGAAAACTTGAACTAAAAACAAATATACCCGAGCCGCAGAACGACAACCAAGCCAGATCGATTAAACAAATAGCGAAAATGACCACCTTTGTTACCCTTATGATTGATATGACCAATAACGAAACATTACGAATCCAGGATGACCAACAACAAAATTATAAATTAACGATCATTAACGAATCATAAAATAGGTAAAACACCATATCTGAACGACAAACTGGACAACGAGAAAGACAAAGAAGAAGAAGAGATAGAGACAGAGCAGACGACGCTGCAAAAGAAAATTGAAATCAACTCCGAGATCCTGAACGACCTCATACGCGAACTGAAACAGAAGAAACAAGATCAGTCCACATTGAAAACAAAAACCTTGAATTCTGGAACCGACTCGACCCCAACACCTGACTCCTCCTATTGGAACAGCAACGACAATGAGACTCAAGAAACAGTGAAAGCCGACTGGAGCCTTTTACCCTTCCTCTCGACTTCGCCCCGACACGAGGAAACACCCCTCGACAATCACCTAGAACCCTCTCTTTTGACAAGTACAGAAGCCCTCGACAGATATCCTCATCTCCCGACCCTATACTCCCCGAGCTTCACGACAACTCCGCATCTCTATGAAACACCTCTTCCACCAACGCCTCCCAAAGACAGCAAATGGCGACTCAGCAAACAAGCCGAGACCCAAAAGTCTCAAAGCCAAGAGCGTTTACAGGAAATACCGATGACTATGAACGATGGAAATCCAACCTCGACCTTTTCTTTATTGCTCAACCAAACACCTACGATACCGATGCGAAGAAAATCTACTACACCTTACTTACTATGGAAGGACCTGCGACCGAGTAGAAACGAGCCTTCATCAAGGACAAGACAACAAATAATGTCTTCAACCCAGGATCCCTTACTGACTTTAACGCTTCGCTCGACACATCATTCAAATACATCAGCAATAACCTCCAAGGAATACATCGACTCCAAACCACGCAACAGAATAGAAGACCAATCAAAGAATATATTAATCAATTCAAGAACAAACTCATGATCTCCAGACTCACCCATGTTAACACGCGAATCATCTTCTTCCTTCAAGGATTGGACCCACATTACTATACAAGAGTCCAGAACTAGAATCCTAACCAATCCTCTATCGACAACTTCTACATCGCTGCCAGACAAGTGGCAGGAATGGAGTACCTTCAACTATATGTTCACTCTACAAAAGATCATTGACCACGAAGAGAACACATTTATCACACGCAGAAAAGTACTACAAAGCACCGTTCAAAAACAAACTATCGACCTTATGCATTGACTAGAAAAATCTCTGAAGCCCCAGGATACGGTCCCATAGACGTCGACCTTCTCAAACAACTTAATTATGCTCGATACAAAGAAGAATCTAGCAACGATGAAGAGGACGAAACAGAAAGCGAAACTGACGACAGTGATGTTGAAAGGTATATTGCCGAAAGAGTCAAAGAAGAACTCAACTCCCTTCTCACTGAAGATTATGCAAAACTTAGAGCCGAAGGAAAATGCTTCCTCTGCAAAGAAGGCCAACATTTCGCTGCCGACTGCCCTTTCAACAAGAAATTTCAGAAATGAAATCCCAAAGGAACGAAACGACAAACCTTCAAATCAAGGAAAGAAAAAGGGAAAGGAAAGAGACCTCAACACCTAGGGAAGCATCAGATCTTCAATGCCAAAGAAACAAGTGACGAGGAAACAGAAGGAGCTAGAAACGAAATGTTGAATTTTTCGAAATGGAATTAGAAAGCGAGAACCCGAAAATTCCAGACGAAATAAATCAAGTGAATCTCGCAAATGAAAAACGACTACTTCATCTCCCTATCATTATTCATCCTCCCTCCAATCCTGACGTTACCTTTACCATCCTATTAGACTCAGGAGCCAGCAATAATTTCATCGACCCTGAACTAGCAAAACAATGGAGACTACCACTGAAATCACTCCCGAAAACCATGAAAATCCGAAATGCTGACAGATCGACAAATCAAGCGAAAAACTATGTCGAAATTGAAATTACCGCAGACGGACAAGAACAAAGACTTAAAGCCACTGTGACAGGACTAGGACAACCACGACTTATACTAGGAACCCCATAGCTACAATCAACTAATCCTACCATCGACTGGAAGAATCAAACCATCTCTCTCGACCAACAATCGATATATGACGAGATATGTGACCAAATTTCTGAAGGATATGAATACGTCAATTACGCTTATATGGACAACGACGAGGACGAGTTAAATGTCAAGACTAATACTTCTCAACTCTTAGCCTAAAAATACAGCGACAAAAAAACTGACGACCCTCATAAAATCGTACCAAGCGACTATCACTCCTACCTCAACATATTCTCTGAAAAGAAAGTAACACGATTTCCCCCTGATCGAAAATAGAATCACAAAATCGAGTTACTACCTACGTTTGAAGCGAAACCATTTCTGAACTACAAACTCGCTCCGAAGGAACTCGAAGAACTAGACAAATTCCTCGATGAGAACCTCTCAAAGGGATACATTCGACCCTCCAAATCACCTATGGCGTCACCATTTTTCTTTGTGTCGAAGAAAGATGGAAAACTCCGACCATGTCAGGACTACCGATATCTTAATGAACATACGAAGAAAAATGCCTACCCTCTTCTTAACATCGCCACTCTATTCGACCAACTCAAAGGATCAAACTACTTTACAAAAATGGATATCCGAAGCAGATACAACAATATTCGCATCCATCCACCAGATATATGGAAAGCCGCCTTCAGAATGCCTAGGAGATTATATGAACCAACCGTAATGTTCTTTGGCATGTGTAACTCACCAGCCACGTTTCAGATGATGATGGATAAAATCTTCAAACCTCTCATCCATGCTAAAGGAGTCCTTATCTATATGGACGACATCCTTATCCACGCAGCCACCAAAGAAGAACTCAAACAACTCACACTACAAGTGTTAGAAGTCCTCTGAAAACACGACCTCTATCTGAAGCCGTCAAAATGCGAATTCGAAAAACAACGGATCGAATACCTCGGTGCCATGATCACTCCTTCAACCATCGAAATGGACCACGTAAAATTAAAAGGAATAATGGAATAGCTAACACCGACTACGACACAAGAAGTATGCAAATTCATGGGTTTTTGCAACTTCTATCGATGATTCGTACGCAATTATTCTAAAATCACTGCCCCCCTTAACCGCCTCATGTCTACTAATGTGACATTCAAATGGACAACGGAGCACGACAAAGCCTTTCAGGAAATGAAAGCTATGTTTAATGAGAAACCCGTCTTAGCAAAAGCAAATCCAGACCTTCCTTATGAAGTAGAAACTGATGCATCAGCTTACACATCAGGAGCCGTTCTATATCAAAAGAACGCTGCAGGACGACGATAACCCATTGCATTTCACTTGCAATCCTTCACACCTAGTGAATGGAATTATTACTGCTTGGAGCAAGAATTACTCGTGATCATCCACGCTGTGAAGATCTGGCGACATCATCTCCTAGGAGCATGACATCTGGTTATAGTCTGGACCAACCACGAGAACCTTACTCGATGGAGAAAACCTCAAGACCTTAATCCTCGACAACGACAATGGCATGCGACCCTAGAAGAATATAAACTGATGTTGAAACTACGACACATACTAGGAAAGAAAAACGTTGCAGCCGACACACTCTCGAGACGACCTGATTTAGCACCTACGGATCAGGATAAATGAAAAACCATTCTACTCGATGACGACTTCATTAACCTCCTCGACGACAACTTACTATGCGAAATCAAGAATAAACAAGACTTGATTGAAGTAAAGGAATGGGATACCCCCCTGACGGATATACCCTGCAGAAACAGAATACCCATTATACCTAACGACACAGACATATGACGATGCCTACTACAGACATGTCATGATCATCCAACTGCAGAACATCCAGGCCAAGCCGAAACACTTTGAAAACTACAACTTCATGCCTACTGACCTCATATGCGAGACTATGTAATTGAATATGTAAAAAGCTGTAGAGAATGCCAAGCACACAAGATTATACAATGACCAGAACACCCGCCGTTACAACCTATCGAAGGACCCACAAAGACTAGACCCTTCTCCCAGATCTCGATGGATCTGATCACCGATCTCCCGAAATCACGTGGATATGATAGTATTTTAGCCATTGTGGACTATGGCTTAACAAAGGGGATAATTTTAGTCCCTACAACAAAAACGGCTACGTCATCTCAGATCGCACAACTATTAATTGACCATCTTTTCAGAAGATTCAGATTACCCGATAAAGTCATCAGTGATCGAGACCCTAGATTTGCATCAAAATCCATGCGTGCCCTTTACAAAGCCCTCCATATTGAATCCGCTTATTCTACTGCATATCATCCACAAACAGATGGAATGACTGAACGATTCAACCAAGAAATTGAAACGTATCTGGCCATATTTACAGTGAATGACCTAAGTAAATGGAGCCAGTACCTTGCCATCTACGAATACGTTCATAACGACTGATCACACTCCAGAAGAAAGGAAACGCCCTTCGAACTCTATCAAGGAGAATGACCTAAATCACTTCCCTGGAAAGAAGGCCGAACCAACAACCCTGACGCCGATTCCTAAGCCAAGACTTTAATAGCTGCCAGGAACCAAGCCCTCTCAGCACACAATCAAGCGTGACAATAGATGATGAAGAAGACTAGTCATCTGCGCCTCCCTACTTTCGAAATAGGACAGAAGGTTTGGTTGAATAACAAGAACCTACCCCTATATCGAAAATATTGAAAGCTTATGCCAAAACGAGAAGGACCTTTCAAGATCATCGACAAGAAGTCCCCAGTGGTATTCAAGCTACGACTTCCTCCCCAATGGAAGATACACGACACCTTCCACGCCTCCCTCCTGACCCTGTATACAGAAAATTTTCTGTATAGACAATATCACGAGAGACCACTGCCCGACCTGGACAAAGGAGAAGAGACCTATGAGGTAGAAGCGATTGTAAACCATAAACTAATCAGGAATAGGTTCCACTATTTCATGAAATGGGAAGGCTATCCGACATTGGAAAATATATGGGAACCTTCAGAAAATCTGGAAAAGGCAATGGACATCTTACGACGATATAAACGCCTACACTGACTTCCCTAGACATGCCCCCAACTCCTGAACCAACTGATAACATCACTCAAACTATTACTGACACTGAACGACTCAATCGCCTACTTGAAACTATCACTCATCACCCTTATAATACTCCTCCTCTTGAAACACCGAATCAACAAAGTCAAGACAGCGAGAACATACACAACCCTGGTACACCAGCCCTATCGACACCGACGACTCCTACCACATCACCTTCTATACCAATGCCTCAACTTTCTACTCTCCGACCCCTCCCCAACTTTTTCATCAATCGAAATGGAGAATACACCTCCTTCACAGTCAATGGAAACCCAGTCCGGGCTCCCTCCCTTGCAGGCAACGCCACAATTTTGGATAGATCCCTCGACTATTTCCTATCACAACTTAAATGGGATAACTTGCTCCTTGAGAACAACAACTTACGAAACACTCCTGCAACACTTGCAAGCGTCAACTACTACAGGACAACAGTTGCTTCTAGCATACATTATGTGAGAATGCTACTCCGCTACTCGTATCAAGCCGACCAAGCTAGACAAAGTCTTACTAGCCTTCACCTCACCGAGAATCTACGAAAGGCGATATGGTTTACTCACGTCAGAATTTCTATGGGTCAACTGTCAAACAGCACTCACCTCAGCTCGCAAGATGGAAATCACTTTACAGCGATTTTTGCAATTCCCTGCCCTCCAAGAGCTCCCACGCTCTCTACAGGACTTATATGAGAACCTAGACCACCACTTCTCGATGGCAGAAGAAACCCATAAAGAAGCACAAATGAACCTCAAAACGTGGATCTCCCTCCTCACTATTCAAAAAACCCTCCATGTCATCAAACTATTGATTCCAGATGGAGACAGATGACTCACCACACTCGACAAAGACAACGAGACGACCAGCGAGTCAATGACCCATCACATGCGCATTACTCTCGCCCAATGCACGAGAACTCTCAAAGATCGCTGCACCGAGAACGACATGATACTATGGATCAATCACCATCCTCCTCTACTCTTCCTCGAAATGACACCCAATGAAATACTCGAGAAAACCACCCACGAAGCTCTCAAATACCCAACATGGCCTCCAGGACTGCTATACACTCTGTTGATGGCCGGAAAAATCACCGAGAAGCTCAACATCGAGTACCTGAGATACAACGCCCTACTCCACAAGGAATTAAAGCCTGATCACCTCCAACTGCCTATCGACATGCTAATCAAGCTCGAAGAGAATTGGACCAGAGCCGACATAGGAATCGCAGGCGTGGCCGCCGACGCCCCTGCAACAATAAAGAAGGACTTCCAGCTTCTGATTGTGACGAAGAAGAAACCATACAAACCCATCCTTTCAGCCATTTATCACAATATCCTTCACCCTACTATGATGGTTACGACACCAACTATGACGACTACCCCTACGAGAATATTGGAAGTGTCTGATGCAGATGAACCAGAAAATATATTGACAGGAATACAGTATAACACAAAAACCACAATCATAGGTCCTATACCCTATAGAACAGGAAAATATGCTAACATCTACGCCATACTACCACCACTTCCCCATGCCTATTCTGAGCATTACCAACTCACACCATGATGACTTTATCACCCTGAAACGGACATCGCTGCCGCCCTCCTAAATGATGCGAAGGCCCTACATTTGAAAGGTATCTTAGAAAGAACCTTAGATGAAGGGGATAATGTAATGACCCAGGAGCTCATCGATAACTCGATGCCTTACACAGATTTCTACTGCTGGAATGTTCAAGGAACTACTGGAGAAGATGACAAAATATTAAGAATCCCAACCCTCTTACCAGAGGAGTTGCCAGAGAAGCCTTATCTCAATCCTATTCTCTTAGATGCTTACAACAATCCTCCCTTCAGATGTTATACATTGAACAGAGAGGTTATCTGTACACTCAAGAATCAGTCACCAGACATAGTCATGAACGGATGGAAACTCATCGACAACACACCGACATTATGGCGTCATCCCTACCTAGACTTCCAAGGATGAGTGCTTATGCAAGTCCTTGTATGACAGCTCATCACAGGGAGTTATCAAAGCGGACTCATGACTCCGCGGATTCAAATCGCTCTAGATGCGATGAAGAATGATTTAACCATGCCGCCACTCTCGCCATCCCTATCATACGCAGACACGACAGCATCTCCACCATGACCCATTCCTCTTCCCTTTCCTACCGAGGATTCCATGGACTATTCTACTGACACCAGCAAATCATCACGAAACATCACACGAAGTCGAAGCATCTCCCCGAAGACCGACACTACGGGATATGACCACTCCTGCTACACCACTTTCCCAGAACCTATGTAGAACTATGACTTATGTGTACGCTTCTATTCTCTCACCCCTATGCCATCTTCCATTTGATTACCCTGATGATCAACCTTCTTAATTCCTGAGCCATCATCAGCGAATGTATTATTAGTTATGACTTCTCATGATTGACTTTTATAGCTTTATGATCTATTACCCTACTAGACGTAAACCTCAGACTTCTTAACTTCGACGTCTAATTAGTGAATGTATTATTAGACAGTGATGCCGTATGTCTTCCTCCTCACTTCCTCTCTTGAACGTTTACTCTTCATCCTCTACTATTGGACTATGAACTTGTAGTATAGTTTATGTGGATACTTTGCTCATGCCTCATGTACAAGGAACTTCACTATATAGACTTCTATCACTTCATATAGTAGAAAAAGAATCTGTATGTATCTAGATAGAAATGTATATATAGCGAAGAGGCGCCGTCATGGAAGCTTAGCTTCCATCCTCTTCGGTTACTCGTCTACATAACTCCTAAGACGCTTTACCTTAGTGAGACGTCTCTCACGCCTTCACTGATTGACTTACTGTCAGAAGAAGAACCCCTATATTGCGGAACTACCCACAAGTTAACCTCATGACATAACGTTCTCCGCGAGACGTTATTCTCTCCCGTGAGTAAATAATCTTATTCTTGCCTCATATCCCCTAGTAGAACGAAACGACAGTCACACCCGTTTCGTATTCAAACTGGATGAGTATTAAGTCGATATCGGGCATATCGATCTTACAAGGGTACGGAGAAGGCTGGAGAGTTGTCTCCCCTCAATCCCTTCGGAATAGGACTTGTGTAGTCAGCTTCTCTATGGGAAAACGTAAGTATCGTTCGCGACGAAGAACTGCTGACCTATAGAGATAGGCGCTCATTGCCCTCTGGGAATGAGGTCCTGCCGATAAGCACCCGTAACACAGACTCAGAAGTCCTGGACCTGGTTCTCGACGTTGATAAAGGACGAGTACGGCTCAACACGACAAAATCGTCGTCAGAAAGGACAGCTCCAAGTCCGCTTGTAGACCCTTCAAGATCCTCGCTTTCCGAGACCCCCCATACAATCTCGTCATCGTCTGAGAAAGATGGCTCTCCACCGGCATGAGGATGGTATGCGGCGTGAACAGGGGTATGAGCAGAATCGGCGTTAGCATTTCCATGTTGTTCCGAGTCCAACGAACGCTGCTGAACAGCAACAAAGTCAAAACCGGAAGACGAAAGAGAGGAGGCAGAGAGGGTCGGCGAGGTAATGATAAGTGAGTCCGAGGGGCTTGAGATACCAGTGGACGTGGGGTTGGCAACGGCCGCCATTGTTTTGATGGAAAGAAAGACTGGGAATTGGTAGGGCTGCCACGTAGATAGCCAGCCCGTTAGCACAGACGTCGGTGGTCGGGGTGAAGAGATATGGTCAAAGGTGGATCGACGAGGAGCTGTAAATGGTGCAGGGTGTCAGATCTTCAGACAATGATCAGTAGACCTGCCATATAAGAAATTAGGAGTCAGAAAGCTAAAAAAGAGAAAATGAGTAGAGCTGTCATACACAGAGGATTGGTGGATGGTCGTGGTTATAGAGACACAGTGGATGAGAGAAGACAGGGCGCCTTAGCTGGTGCGCGCTTTGATTGACAAGACTTGATAAATCTGAGAAGATTTGGGGTCTCACTGGTGTTGTGGTACTAGTAGCTGTCGGAGACAAGGCACACCGGACACGATTGAGGATGCATCAGATATATATGTGCTGCCCTAGTGGGAAGCAGACCTCGTTGTGACATTCAATTGCACAGACGACGGGTCCGGGTATGACGCCATCGCTACCGTTTCCGTCAGCCCTCATCGTTATTTTCCTGTTTTGTCCATCTTATCATTGCAGCACCTTTTCATTTATGACGGGGGATGGAATAGCTTAAATAATGTCCTAACTACTTTTATGATGGTTCAGTCCATGAAATCACCGAGGAATCCAGTGAGGACATCTATCTCACAATCTTCCAATACACTGCAGTATTGCCGTACCCGGCAACAGCCTGCTGTTCAACAGAGACATTTCGCTTCCATACCTTGCCTGCGAGGTCATTTACTTCTTTCGCCTTCTTCTTCATCAACATGAGTCGCTCCCCATCTGGTGCATCGAGGTTGACAGGCATTGCTGTACTTGACTTCTTCCCATTACCAAGCTCATAATCGTAGTTCTTTCCCCAGACCATAAGATCTTGACCACCAACACCATCGGATTCGGCCGAGGAGTCGAGTGCAACGAGGACATGACCAGTAGGCGAGATAACAACGTCCGTCGGCTTAATTGCTTCTAGCTGTTTCGTTCGATCGCTATCTATGTAATATTAGAACAGGGTGAGCCTCGAGGACATGGGAGATAAAAGGAACGAGCACTCGCATTGCAGCAGTCCGCTTACGTTCTTGACCCGAACTGGGTTTCCTTGGACGTTCGTGTAGGTATTGTTGCCAAGCCCGCCGTTCTGTCCGTTGCCGCACATGAGTAGATCCGTTGTCGTAGGGCTTCCAGCACTCGAGCGCTCAACGGTAAACGACGTAAGATCACCTCCTGCAGTTTTCAAACAATAAGCCCCCTGCGCAGCTGACCCCACAACGTGGTCGATGAGATTGAAACGTACGAGCTGTTACGTTCAGACATTTGCTGCGTGTGGTTTTTGAGATCATCCGCCACAAGATGACTTCCGTTGGAATCGTGATGGTGTCCAAAGTCACATTCACCCCCAATCCAATCTGCCTGTTGGCATTGGTAAGAGGCTGTCAAGTGACGCGACAGAAGAACCTCACCCGTATTCATTTGCGCCCCATCCCAGTACGCGACCTGTGGGAGTCCTAATGAAACTAGTTCTGGCCCCAGCAGAAATTTGGCTAGTCTCAACACCACGCAAGGCCGGAATCTCGTAGAGGTGGGTGCACCAATGAATGGTGGAATCATCGATATTTGAGAGGTCCGTCGCCACATCGTGGAAGGGCGTGATTCGAGCTTTACCAGATGACTCTTGTACGGTTTTTGGAATAAGTTCAACTTTAAGATTTGCTGGCTTTGTCTTCAGGACAGCTGCATCTGGGTCAGGTATCTCGAAAGAACGGAGTCCAAGCTGTCCATATCGATTCGCCTCTTTGTTCACGGGATGCGCAAATGTGCGACCTTTGTTCGTCAGCGCAAGGAGATGGTTTTCTCCTGCCACAATAGAGACAAATCTACACATAAAGATTAGCATTGTTTCTTTTTAGACGGGAAGTTCATACTTTTCCATCCAGCCAAGTGCCTCCTGGGATGCAAGTTCCTGATACTGACTTGTCTGATTTCCTCTAGGGAACCATGATCCCGAAGAATGGGAGGCACCAGTCGGTATCTCCTGGCTTAGAACATCCGCTGCGAAAACATACACCTTCCCAGATGCTGAAAGCGCGTAAACCTTGTGTTCTGTCAACTGAATTTTGACGATATCCTGTAACGATCCGGTTAGCAGTTGAACAACAAAGTCTAATTGGAGCGCACTCGCCTTGCCCTTCAAAGTTAGGATAGGTTTTGCAGCACCCTGCAATGCTGTAGAACCAAAGAAACCGTCACCCCATTGGTATACATCTCCTCTTGCATCAACACAAGCGGCGTGGCGTCTATGTAACTGCATATCCCTCAATGCGACGTTCCCCAACCATTTTGCGATCGTAGGGTAACGGATGTTCCTGTCCTTACTCTCGCCCTCCACCCCAGCAGCGTCCGGTTTCGAAGCATTTAACACCTGATAACTTTCCAACGTTCCGTTCCTATTATGTCAGAGCCACACTCAATTAGCGAAGCACTTAGAAAACCCGGTGCGCACTTGTTCGACCCCCATATGAGAGCATGAAGAATGTCCTGGTTGCGCCAATGTTCAGCCTCCGGTGACGTAAATTTACTTTGGGGTGTGAGAGGAGTGGAGAATGAAGCACCGGCTGTGGTTTCGGCATCGTTGTAGATTCTATGAGAGTTGGTGTACCAGAGGTATGAACTGATAGTTATTCCGGATGCAAGAGCAGCTACCGTAGCCGTATTTCTCTGGGGACGAGGAACAGAGTGCGCCTGGTGATACAGCCTCCTCAGATGAGGTTTAAAGTTCTGTCCAGCACGTCTCAACATGATCATCATGGGTTGTACTCACAGAAAGAGCTTGTGCTGGAGCTCGGCGAAATACAAAAGGCAGGAAGTCTCCACGTGATGTCATCTACACAAGCAAATCCTAAAAATAGCTCTACTCCTTCTCGGATAAAGTGGGTTTGAAAGCACTCTCAGAGGTAGAGCAGGCTGTCTCATCGGAATCATCGTCTTCCAAAACATCTTCTCGGTGACAAAACTCCAACCCTTCCATCTTTAGATTACTATCCAATCCGAAATTTGCTTTCGATGGTGTCGGAGGTGTGATCATCAACTTCACAGCGCCTCCTTTCTGACTCTCGCTCCCGATGATAACTGGCTGTGAGGGCGATACGGATATCGTGTCATTCTTGAATGATTCTGACGCGTTCTTGTGCATTCCCAGTGATCCTCTGGCCCCCCCTGCGATGAAAGAGGAGTCTCGACGTAAATTGGAAAGGTTGCTTGCATACGAAGGGAGGCGGCTGAGGCGATTGGTGCTGTGACTGTGACCCATTTCCGATTCGTTCTTTGAGGTATACCAGACTCGCGGCGTAAACTGGGGCATTTGAGGGGGTCTTGAGCAGAGAAAGGCGATCATGGCGGCTACCAAGAGGAGGACAGCGATGAAAACCGCCAGGAGGAAAAGGGCCACTGGGTGGATTGCCATCAGTAAAGGAAAACCGAAGAACAGGCAAAGTGCTAACTTGCTGTTGCTTGTTTCATGTCGACCGTGTTGCTAGTGAGTGGGAGTAGGGAACGTACAGGTTTGCGAGGATATGGTCAGCTCGCAGCATTTTAAACTGGTCCTGCGGCTAACATTCGCTTCAGGCAAAACAAACGAATCAGTGGACAACGAGATTGTCCCCTAAAAACGAACTTAAACGACACTTGAAGATGTTCTCGCAAAGAACCAATAATATAGAATTATCCGTACGAGGCAGGTGAGGAACAAGTAACAAAAATCGAGCTTAGTGATCCTCCTCTTCCTCCTCTTCTTCCTCCCGAACATACTGGACCCTCGGCCGAATTCTCCCTTCGTCAGCTTCAGCTTCCTCCTCCTCTTCGCCCTCTCCAGCATCCCCATATGCCTCACTAGCTTCCTCCTGTTCGCGCTCTTCTTCTGGGAAGTCGGATGCATATTCACTACCACCATGTCCAACATACGATGCAGCAGTTGGCGCAGGCGAATGACCCTCTGCTAATTCTACCCTGATTCCGACATCACCTTGTTCAGGCTTTTCTTCTTCTCCTTGGTCATGTCCTTGGTCCTGAACCATACCCTCTTCAGGGGTCTGGTATTGCGACGGTTCCTGCGGTTCGGAGGTTGCTGAACGATCTCTCGGAATCGCGCTACTTCGCCCAGACTCCAATGCAGCAGCTTCAATCTCTCTATCCAAATCATACGCTGCCGTCGAGTACCTCAGCGGGCTCGGACTAGGATATGCTGAGCTCGTATACCCAGCACCGCCAAGTGCACTAACGACACCAGGAACACCAAGTTGATTTGGCGTAGCGGTACCCACTTCTTCTTTCGGTGGTAACTCCATTGCTTCGCGTTTCTTGGCTTCAGCTTCAGCAGCTTTCTTAGCTCTCCTTCTCGCGTCTGCCTCTCTCCTTTTTTGTTTTCTCTGCTCGGCTTTCTCCTCCTCTCGTTTGGTTGCTTCGTGCCACTTGGTTAGTTCAACCTTGGCTTCCTCTTCTTCTATCGCGTCGAGTTCCCATTGCTCCTGCATAAACTCGGCGTATCGTTCACACGCTGGTCTCCAGGTCCTCGTAGTCTTGATGTCTACCTCGCCCTCTTCCACTCCGTCTTGAGTCGGTGCCGAACCATTTGAATCGAGTTTTGGTTTCTTCGTTGGAGGGGCAAGCGGATCTCTTCCTTCCAACAAGGCATCAATGTCTGGAGGAGGTAGGTATTCGAAATCTGGTCCTGGGTTAATGCGTACCGCCCCCTCATTAAACAATGATATGAATGGGTAGTAACCCAGCCATCCGTCATCAAACGGGTTTTGTCTATGTTCTTTCACACCTTCCCTAGCCTTTCTCTTTTCTTTCGCCTTTTGATTCTTGTCCTTCGGTTGCCGTAGTTGTAGGTAGTCGTATAAATCTTGGAATGCGATACCTTGACATTCACCGTTTATGAAAAATGCGATCTTAGATTCCGGGCCGAGGGTGGGTAGAGGTCGAAGGGGTTGCTGGGGTTTCGTTGGTGAACCACTAGTTGCAGTTTCTGGGGGCTTGCCAGTAGCAGGACCGGATTTCTTGCCGGACATCGAAGGAACAGATGAAGACTGAGTGGATTTAACAGACAAATCCATGAGACTGATCATCTCTTTAGATTGAGGGTATTCGAGAATTTCAAAGACCTCTTGGCCTTTGAGATCAATGGGTATACGTTCCCGACGCAAGTGCGCAGGATCATTTGGGTCTTTGGGATTAGGTTTTCGTCGAGGCGGGAGGGAGATGTACATTCCAATGACGTCTCCGGTCTTGAAAGGTTTACCATAGGGTCGCAGATGGCCTAAAGTAGTCTTGTCGCCCGTTTTGTCGTTGTAACCGTAACTGTAACCATCCGCGCCGGCGGGCGTGTTCAACGATGCTTCACGCCTTCCCCAACCTAATCTCACATGCGACCCTTCCCTCCTCACTTTCACTGGACCACCGCCGCCGCCATTCTCATCCGAGTTCCCCGAGTACTGAACACGTTCACCACCTCCATGCACAATCTTCACTTCCATGTACCACTTTCCCTCTTTCATAGGCGCATTACACCGCGCACTACGATAGCCACTACGACCAGCTAATCCAAGTCCATCTTTTGTAACTTTAATGTTGGCGTTACGGTCTTCCCAGCTCACTCGGAAGCATGTTGGGTTGGATTCGATGGTACGAAAAGCCGTTGCGTGTCCTGGGGGATTGATGCCGGCCGGTACGTAGCGGAAACCGACGCGATTCGAACTTGCAAGGTCCGTTTTAAAGTACGGTTCGAATTGCGAATTGGGCGTGTCGGTGCAGGGAACAAAGACGGGGCCTCGGGAAATGGTGAGGATTGGTCTGCCGGTCAGGTCACCTCGACTGAAAAGACTTCTACAGCACATAAGTCAATGATTTGTAATGCTCAAAATATCGTCAGAAATACGAACTCGTTTGTTGGCGCATTTGGTGTTGATGCTGCCGGTGTCGACGCCCCATCAGAAGGTGCTGGTGACGGAGCAACAGCAGGCGCGCGCTTCCGTTTTCGTGATAGTTGGTTTGGTGGCGGCACGGAGCCATTTGAGTTGTTGGTGCCGTTGAGAAAGTTCTCTGGAGGAGGAGAGGACATCGGGTAGAGTTGCTTGTTGGTCTAAATTCATGACATTGATCTCAACTGCCTTATTTGGTAGCTGTGCTCCTGTGCTATGACTTACCGTGATCTTACAGATTGACTCTTGCGACCATGGCTACCCTTAGGTGAGATTGTAGTTATGTTCTCATAGGCACACTATCTGATACTGGTGTGTAGACGTATCCAGAAGGTAGTCTCGCCCTGTGGGTATGAAGACAATGAACTGATTGCATGGCTCTGTAGGAAATTACTGAGATTCAAAAGAACCCGATCGAGGTGCGTAACTCATCCGTTATCGGGAGAACTGCGCTTATGTCTGTCTATGTATCTAGAGTATAACTGTAGCACCTCAGGAGGATAATCTCTTCGAGTGGAAATGCACGATCAAGGGAGCTGTAAGTCCTTTCAACACCCTCGCACTCATCAATGAACCAACGTTTCGATATCCTTACTTCCCACCTATCGCACTGAAATGGCAAATGAACCATCTTCTAGTCTGACTCGCCGTACAAAGGAGGGACATTTCACTTCAACCTGAGCTTGCCACCTAACTTCCCTTTCAAAGCTCCAACGGTGCGTCATTGCTCGACCACGCAGGTAGATGATGGGATTGACGTTGTTCTCCTATCTTCACGTATCACCTATGATCGGCGATGGTATGTTAGGTTACGTTCACGACTAAGATATATCATCCTGGAATCAATGAGGAGGGTGCCATCTGTGTTCCTATCCTCAGGGATGAGGTGAATTATCTAGCCTTTCCCTTGGCCGTTCCCTCGTGTTGATTGTGTTCTTGATCATAGTGGAAGCCGACCGTGACACTCTCATCTGGTAAGTCGTTTGGCTGTATCTCCAGTTGTCTCTTGGCGTTGCTTTGTCTGATTGAGGATCTGCTTCTATTGTGTAGTGCTCCAGACGATCAAGGAGAAGGTCAACAACCCGAGCGCCGACGATCCTTTCGAGCCTGACATTGCTGCTGTGCGTCTGATAACGGGGTTCAGTCTAATAGTAGGGTCTGACGCGGTGGTGGTGTCTTGTAGGTGCTGAAGAACGATAAGTCCAAGTTTAATTCGACGGCGAAGGAGTGGATCAAGAAGTAATAAATTCCCTTGAACCTTCTGTCGTTTTATTGACCTTCTATTCGCAGATACGCGTCATAATCCCCTTAAACCCTGCTGTTGGGCCGGCCTTCGACGAATCATGCTCGGTTGTGCCTCGAGCCGCGTTTGCAATACAGACGTCCCAGCATCACCGTCCCCTTCCTCGCCCAGTCTCTCTTAATCAAGCTAGCACACGAATTTTGCAATCAATCTGTTATCACATCCGTCTCAACATATCAAGGCTCTCTCCGTGTCGCGCCTGGACCTGTGCTAAGTCTCTTCTGAATCTAGGTCATGTCAAGTGAGAGTTGTGCTAGG
Source organism: Leucoagaricus sp. SymC.cos (assembly GCA_001563735.1). NCBI lineage: Eukaryota > Fungi > Basidiomycota > Agaricomycetes > Agaricales > Agaricaceae > Leucoagaricus > Leucoagaricus sp. SymC.cos. The sequence continues at coordinate 223,339 of KQ962949.1, forward strand.
GACACTTTTCCTTCATGGAGAAGCCCTGTACCCGACTCGGTAGCGATATGCGGTGTACCGAGGCCATTTGGGAGTCTTGAAGGAAACTTCCAAGCTTCTAAAGCGCCGGAATACGGCCGCATCTTTTCATTGACTCCTATATATCATTGTTTCATTTAGCCTTTCCTTCCAAGACTCAGGCGTGGTGAAGTTTCGAAGTGACGATTATAACCACTTCGTTCATTTCATTTATTTTCATTGTTTTTGTCTGTCTATGAGTGCAGCCGACAATATTACGGAAGACACGCGAAACGCAATGAACGTTCGCCAGTTTGTCCCAGTGAATAAGACAGGGCTTGGTATTATGTTACGGTCACAACCTAGTCCAGGCGAGAAACGACAACATGTATCCATATATCCCGTGATACGGCACAATGCTTCGCCGCGGGCCAGTAGGGCTTATGAGCCGCGAGGTTCCCTAGTTGTCGATCCATTTTCGCCTTTCGGGGACAACTCCAGGGCCTTGATTGGATAGAACACCAGAAGAACAAAGGATAAATCGACATGACATACCGCAGGGATGCGAGCCTGTAGATCATTCAGCCTCTCGAATTGAAATAACGCCTCGAGGCCTTTTTTCCGGTTTCCGCGAACATATTTCGAAGTAGGAGGAAATTGTGTTCGGTGGACAGTAGCTTTCTCATGCTGATTCTGGTTTACGGAGTGAAATGAGTTTGCTGATTGATGGGCTGCGCCCTGTTAGTGGAACATTACAAGAACGATGATTATGATAAGATTGTTTTTAGGAATCAGACTCAAGCTAATGGATGGCTGTGGGTCTTCTCAGGGCTACTGTGGCTGGGCATTCCGGTTGTCATTGGTAGGTATGGAGTAACTGGCCCGGTGCGGCTTGTGGAGTGATGTCGACAGTTATTGCTGAATTTGTGGATCAGTGGCTGGGTTGGAATTTACCAGGAGACGAAGGGGGGATAGAGGCAGGGGGAATCTAAGGCAAAAATTGATGTGTATGACATATGTGATCCAAGTGCCGTGGTAACAGTGATCCAATGGTTTCCGTGCTCTCTCAACATAGACAGCCCTGGGGAAGTCAAGAGAGGAAACTCAGTCCCGCCATTCCAGAATCAGCCTTCTCTTCTGATCACTCTCCTGTTCTCGCCCTCACCGTCTACCCCCCAGAAAAGGTCCCTCCTCGTGTTCACCACGTTGCCTTTCCATATTTGTCCCCGATTCCCTGCCACCCATCCCCCCTACACGCTTTGACGCCTCAAAAACCGCTTTAATCGAGTTAATTCAGCCAATCTTTCCGGTTCAACACGCGCTGCGCAGTAGCAGTACGCTTTCTCAGCACTAATTGTGGAGGAAATTTAGAATTTAGGTAGCGATTTTCAGGTGTTGTAAAGGGTACGAAAGGCAAGGACAGTCGCACGACAGAAGCGCGGGGCCATTCGGTGTTCTTGTCAATTGTCAGTTGACACGGATTCGGAAACATAGCCCAAGTTGGAGTGCTTGCAATTGGGCCACTGTTCAGAACAGAACTGCTCCCCCGTCCTTCACCGGCCAACGCTCAAAGTGACACTAATTTCCCACTTGGCTTTTGTGGAGTTGTCAAAAGGCCAACGTGTACGGAACAAGCACACATAGGGAAGGAGCTTAAAAGGCGAAAAGGCAAGAGTAGCCCAACAGATTGTAGGGATATTGCCGTTGGACGGAAATTGCAGAAGAGGGAAAGACCTAGTAGCAGGCATTGGTGGCTGAGAAGCAACAAGAGATTCCACTCAATTGTATCGCGTTACCACCGGAGTCAGTGCCTCTGGCAGAGCAAACTTGAAGGAACGAGCATAAGTGCTACGATAGATTGTACGAAATGTATCGGTTTAGGTACGTACTGTTGCTCCACCCTTGGTCTTTGTTCTCTGTTTTCCCCGTTTTGCTGTCGTGCACGCCTTTTCCCCGAGCGCTGGTTTGTCCCTGGGGTTGAAATGATCCTCCAGGCGGCATAGGTGGCGGGTTACATACATAGAATTACTACTTAGCGCTTGAGCGCCGGCTTGTCATCCTTGCCCTATTTCCTCCTCGACGCGACGCACGAGCCAGAAGAGACCAGGATCGGGCCAGAGGACAGATTGCACTTAATCTCATCATATTCTCTTTATACTTGCCTTTCTCGTCCCCACAATTCCGATCTCCTCGCCGCATCCTACGCCCCACGCGAAACCCACGTTGGGATTCATACGACCCCCCCGCGCACAAGCCAGATAGCAATAAATCTCTAAACTTGCTACTCGCTTCGTCTCGCTTATTCCTGATCCAAGCCAGCTCAGGAAATAGCGGCGTTTGCCAGCGGGCCTGCGTCCCTTACTTGCCGGGTCATTCACTAGTCTGATGCTATTTCATTCCTGTTCATTTCATACACAAACCTTCTTTCCCTCTTCTCGCTTCTTTCTTCTCGCGCTCTCTCGTTCGTTTGGTCGTTCGTATACTTCTTCCCTCTCGCCTCCGCACATCTCGCTTGAGGGAGTATTAGAATATTCCAGCCTTTGTTGGGTGTCTACTCAACCCAGCCATTCATTACACCCCTGGTTTCTTATTCCTGATCCATCTACTTAGTCCGTTATTGTCTTCACCCCTCTGCGCTATTTTGTCCACTGAACTGACTGACACTTCCTTCCTTTCTGTTCCCTTTGTTCCTGCAGGAGGAAATCCGAAGCTAAGAGGGACCAGGCGCCAGTGATTCGACAGGGTCAAGACCAGTTTCTGGAAACATCCTTCTCGGGATTATCGCCCACCTCACCCACTCTTCCTAGCCCGAGCGCGATATCACACTCTCCACAAATTTCCTCTCAACTACAACCTCAGCCCTTACCACCCTCGCCGAACGTACTCCGTATACCAGAAGGACCTCCATCGGTTGGATTTCTGCCTGCAATACAACCGAACGACTTTCGGGCGTCCGTGATTCTGCCAGAGTGCGTGTTGTGATTTATACACGAGTATCGGTGCTGACGATTTCCCCCCTGCATTCTCCTATGGTTCTTCCTCCTTGTCGATAACTCTACGGAATCGAAAAACCGTCATTTCTGGCAATGAATCTTGTTTCAATTTTCCTCTGCTCTTGCACTCGCAATTCCTGGCCCTCACCACGGCCGTACCAATGTTCAAACACTACAGGTTTTCGCAACAATTCCCCGTTCTTCGTTCTGGAGCTCAAATAACCATAGGAGATCTCAAAAATCGATTTGCGGACCAAAGAGCACGAGGGTCGGCTAATCAGGTGTCAGAAGAAGAGGAAGACATGATTCTTGATGCTCTGCGGTTTCGTTCACGAGGCTTGAATAATGCCCAACGATCCCAAGAAACCCTTTCCACGGACAACCGGTCAATGTCCTCGCAGTCGAACGTGACTGCCTCGCCGAGCAGCAGTCGATCGAAACGTTATAGCAATAACCTGTTTGGGTCGGGTCGATTAAGGGATTACACGTACATGAGGAGTGTGACGTCGAGGAGTAAAGGAAGTTTGGCGAGCTCGACCAGTATGCGGACGGACTCGTCAATTACGCCCACAGAGTCGTCTGTCGTTGCTGGGAGGATCAACTCCATCGCTGAGAGCGAGAGTTCGACGAGCCTACGACCACAGTCACCAGAGGGCACAGTGTCAGCTTCAAGCACTGTATCGTCGTCGTTGCAAGCTAGTTCACCTCACCAAGGAGTGGAGAGTGTGATTGCATCGAGCACGAGTGCTATGTCCAGTATTGGCGAGGGTGTTGAAGAAAGCTCTGCGGCTTCCACTATGAATCCAGCCGCCGCGGCGATTGAGCACCAATTAGCGAAGACAATGAACCCTGCGGCGGCGAAGAGAGCTTCACTTGCTTTGCAACAGGCAATACAGGAGTTGGAGGATGAGGGAGAAGATGAAATCGTACTGCCACGTTCGCGTACTCCGCACGGTGCTGTTCTTGACGCGTCTGATTCGGTAAGTTGTCGTCCATATTCTTATCCGCGTCTTTCCCTTTGTTATCTATTTTTTATTGCATTTGTTTTGATGGGTGAACGTAACCACTGACGTTGTTGTCCCTGTGTTTTTTTGTTCTCATCATTGTTCATTCTCCTCCTCCTTGACCCCCCTTCCTTGACCACCAAAAATCCGCTTGATAAAATCGCCATTGATCAAATTGACGCCGAAACAATCATCAAATACCGTTCCATCACGTCCGGCCGGTTTCATCCCACACAGCGCGCAAGCTATTCATCGACCGAAGCCGGCGTGGCAGTGGCCGTTTCTGCCGACAAACAAATCCCCTCTGGATCAGAAGAACATCGCACCTCACCTCTGCCTTCACGCATCCTCCCAGGTTACATTCCAGGAATGAACCGTCCAATGACACCCCGTGACTTCGACGACCGCTCTCATTCCACCACACCTCGTGCAACCTCTCCAGTCATGAACAACAACTTTCAACCTGAATCCCTATCTTCATTGTCGGTCTCAGGATCACAGGCCGGTACTGGGCTGTTTAGGAAGGAGTCGATTTCCGCTGCGACTGTGAGGCAGAGCCCTCGACCCGGCACGCCATCATTGTTTTTGCAAAGAACTCCAAGTTTGAATGGGCGTCACACGCCGGAGGCACCAGAGGGGATCAGAAGGAGTGGGAGTGGAGGGGACTCGTCAATCGACCTCGAGAGCCCGAGCAATTCATCGCTCTTATCCCGTAGAAGACCGACTTCACCGCTTTCAAATCTAGCTGGGTCGGCGTCTAGTGGTGGTGGTGGGAATGCGACTTCCTCGAGGCCTAGTACACCTTCCAATGTCATCTGGCAGCCAAGTCTGAGTGGAAGTATGCCTACCTCAAAACCGACGCATACGAGGAGTGATAGTTGGACGAGTAACGCTAGTGAAGCGTCGGAGGTGGTGGTTGTTCCTGCTGGGGGTGGAGGACGCGTTGTACAGGCACCGCAAAGGAATGTTAGGTCTCCACCGTTACCAGAGCCTTCGACAGCGGGAGGGCAGAATGTGTTTACCAGCATTGGAGCCGCACGAGTTGCTACCCCACCTCCCGATCGCGCACAGGTTATTGCCAATGGGATGGTAAACATTGGTGACAACAGAACAAGTGATGTCTTTTCCTCCAATAGGTCCCAACGATCCCCTACACCGACACAAAATGCTCCTCGATCACCTTCTTCGCCCGCATTTGGATTCACAAATGGAGGAAGTCGTAGATCGTCGAGGCAGACAGCGACCTCGCCTTGGGGATTTACCGGCGCACCCTACGGTGCGCCTATGCTTAACTTGTTCGGCAACAGCTCAAGAACGTCGTTTGGCTCTACCGGATCCAGTTATCATTCTCGGGAAGGAGATAAGGATGATAGGTATTGGTATGATTCAATTTTGAATGGTGAGGAACCACAACCAGTGTGGCATGATTTGAGTGTTGGAAAGGAGGAGAGTCCGTTGTCAGAGGATCAGGCGGAGGAACTGTTGAGAAAATATTTTGGATTGACCGTCGCTGATATCGCGTCGGTTCAGGAGAAGCTGGTGACATTTGCGGGAACAAAGGGGGAAGTGGTGAGGAAGAGAAGGCCGTCGACGTCGCAGTCAACTTACGTTCCACCTGGGAGGGTACGTCTACCTACCAGGATCTATCAAATAGTGCATGTACTAATCGTCTCAATGTAGGTTAACGGCCCACCCCCACAGATCGTACAAGTTGCAGCATCATCAGCTACTCTAAACTCTCCAACGGCGATAGGTTCTGCCTTGACGTCAGAACAGTACAATCAGAAGGCTAACGCTCTGCTAGACTCTGTCGTCAGCGACATTCGAGTCAAACATCCTCCGCCTCCTCCGACTCCTCCGCCTCCTCTCGACACCTCCAGCTCCGCTGTTCAAAGGGCCCCTCCTTCGGATCCTTCGCCCGGTACTAAGCGAAACCATTCACTCGCGGACGTGCTTTTCGGCCCTCGTGATACCAGACCGACGGCGGATCCTCAGTCTGATGACTCTGAGCCTGCTCCTGATTCATCAGTCATTGGTACGCCTGTTGAATCTAACCAGGGCTCAGGCTCAAACCTAAACGAAGATTCAGTTCAGACCTTGGCTGAATCACGACCGGAATCGCAGACAGCCACTCCATCTACTTCATCTGTTACCCAGTCTCCTGATCAATTGTCACGGAATCCATCAACGTCCCGTGTAACTATGTCTCCCCAAAATGAAGCTGATCTCATGCGAGAATTCCAAGTGAAGATTGCGCAAGCTGACGCGACCATGAAAAGCGCGTCGAGGAGTCATCTCCCAGGGGAGGGCCTAGCTCATAGCGGATCTATCTCGCGGAAACGCATTGATACCAGTCAAATTGGAACCCCTCAGCTTCTCTCTCATTCCAATCCGGCTAGCCTAGAGACATTGCAGACTATACCCTCTCGCTCTCCTACGCTATCAACGAGCAATAATTCTGGAGCCTCCAAGTTTGGGTCACGCTTCAAAAAGTTGCGTGGTACCCTCCGTGGCAAACACTCATCCCTCGCTGAAGAAGCTGCCTCGCCCGCCTCGTCCTCTTCCACTCCCCCCAACGTGAAATCCCCAATATCTCCCCAGACGGCGAATTATGATCCTGCTAAGTTCAGAGGCCCTGGCAGCCCTGCTCTGGCCAGTGCAACGGAACCTGGACAATCGAAAATTTCACTGCCTAGCCCTCCTGCCTCGGCGGGACCAGGGATCAAGGGCTTCATCTCGAGGTTTCGAGGAAAGCAACGCGCAACTGAACCTCCAGCCTCCATCAAAATGCGATTATCACCTCAGTTGTCGGCTCATCCTCCGCCTTTCTCGCCCCTCACGCCGCGACAGCCAGAGGCGCTAAACGTTCGAACTCCCACTGCTGTTGAAACTGGACTTGCTCCCCCAACACCAAAGCATGAGACCATTGGTCAGAATCCGAACCCTTCGCCAGTTCCAACGGAACCTTCTCCGTCTTCCAATCATACAGCATCACCTTCAGCCAGCAGTCGTCAATCAGTCATGATTCAACAGCTTTTTGACGCCGCCAACAATCTCGGTCTGGATCAAAATGCACTTAATGACTTGTTGATGCGGTCGGGGTCGATATCGACGCGAACGACTAAATTAGCAAGGGGCAATTTACAAGCGGCGAGGTCCAATTCACGTCAGGGCCAGCGAAGCGAGACTCCCATCATCCTTGACCAATCCAACTCAGGCGATACTTCTCAGCTGACCATCCAACCTCCTAGTCCTACTACTTCTCGACCATCTCAGTCGACACCTGAATCAGGCACAAGGCCACTTGCTTTTAGGCCGCCTGAACAAGTGAGAAGGACGCGAGAGAACCGAGGAGATCGTGCTACCAGCGCAGTCGTGCGGCGCACTCTCATCCTTCCTGAGCAAATTAAGGGTGCCAAGGGGGATGTCCAAAGCATACTCTCCCGGGCTAATTCCGGTAAACGCCGTCGAACAAGCGTAAACTCTGGGTCTCTCAAAGACCGTGCGCCCACACCACCGCCACCTCGTTCGCCTATTGGCCAGAGGTTCTCAACCGATGGATCACCGCCTGTACCGTCGCTACCTCATTCACTAACCCCTGATCTATACTTAACTGCCCCTCGCCCGAATATGACTTCTACATACGATTCTTCAATGTAAGTGCCCTTTTCTCGTTAAGTTTCATCACATTGAATTCAATTCCAGATATGAAATGTATGCGCAGGAAGGTCGAGCACAAAGCGCAGTGGGCATGGATCCCCCCCATGCAATAGAGAATACGGCCGGACCAAGCGAGTCTGGACCGGCGCTTGAGTTTATCGAGTACGCAGATGGAAACGCCATTTGGTGAGGTTCCTTACGTCTCAACTTCTGAGTGATTTGAATTCTAACAGCTTATGATTGGCCAGGTCGATCGTAAGCGGATTGCGCAGTGATGATGATGAAGAGTCTATTTATAATGGGCGAGCAAGCTTTGCATCCGAGTATTCGACTGGGACCCAAGGAGGTCAGGAATGGGACAACATGCAGGTTACTGTAAGGGAGCATACACGATCCAGCTCTAGAGGAAGCTATTCGTCGTTTGCTCTCAAGAGTAAGAAACAGGGAGCGCAGGGTAAGAGTCGACCTGAGACTAAGGTACGTCTCTTATGAGCTTTTGAGCATGCGGATGTTTGAGTGGACACTATTCATAGGTCTTTTATGGCTCATCAGCACAAATTGGGCAGCTAATTGAGAATCTGTCTCAAGGGATGGACTCTGGTTCGTTCAATTTCACACCAAGCCCCGCTAGACCTGGACACTCGACATCATCTTCTTTATCCACTAATGATATCAGTATGGAGGACCGGTTGGAGCTTCTGCTGGGTTCGCTCAACCGCGGCTCGTAGTTTGGTATTTTCTCTACTTCTCTTTTTAAGTCACGTCTCGGCTATGCGGACTCTTTGCACTACTCTCTTTTTTTTCAAGTCGTTAGAATCTCTCACTGTCCCTCTCTCTACCCCCTCTACTCTCCCATGCCCCTTTCTGATTTTTGGATATATCAATGTGTCGTACGTGTTCTATACATGTCAATGAGCAAGAAGTCTAGCCACATAAATATAATAATATTGGAATCAAAACAGAAACAAGTTAAGGAAACTTGGGGATGTCGAGTTTCTGAAGAGAACACGAAGAAAGCAAAACGGACAGTAAAAGTCGAAGCATAGAAGATCAAGGTTCTGGGATCGAAACCAGCACCCCACTAAGCTATTTCCGAACAGCTTCACCTAGCTCGTGAATTGAATCCCGTTCATGTCTATCCATCGGTTTAGGAGCAGCGAAAGGAGCGCTTCTATGAGTAACTCGTCGTTGCTGAAGGTGTACTGTATCAACCCATGCGAAGGCCCAATGGCCGTGAGCTGACTGTACTTGCGGAAGAGAGCAATGCGAACGTTTGGTGCCATGTACAACTATAGATGGCGCGATAGTGTGCCCACAATCAAAGCGGAATTATAGCCAAAGGGAGCAGAAACGAATTGAGATAATCAGTACCGTGTTACTCGATCAAGAAAGAAGCAGTAGAAAAAAGGAAAGGGAGTGAATAGGAGATTGAGGACCGCGTGGTAGGAAGTGGGATGGACCAATGAACTGATGTCTGGAGACGGCGACTCTAGGCGCGTCCAATGAGAATCCAACATCCGTTATGCACAACTCCGTGCTGAGTGGGGAACCCAGTTTCGCTTTCGGAAGACGTTGGGCCGCGTGACAAATACAGATAGACCAAGAAGGAACGGCCAGGTGTAGAAGAGAAAAAGTCGAAGCTCTGGAAGTTGGGTGCGCCACTCACATCGTAAGTTGTCGTGTCTTCGCGCATCCTACGCCACTCGAATTGACCCCCGTCGCTTGATGCAAATCGTCGCGCGCTGTAATTAAGATAAAGTCAATAGCGGTAGAAGAATGCCAAGCAAAAGCGCGTGCATTACTTTTCCATGGAACCAGGAAGGACAAGTTGAGCCATTGGGAATTGTCGATTTCCAATCACAGCGTTGCCTAAGTATCCACCTGTCCCCCACTCTAGTCTCGCACAAAGGTCCCTGGTATCCCTATATATCTGCAACGAACTGTTTGAGGAACCCGTGTCTAGCCACTCGTACAGCTTGAACGCACCATGGTCCGGACCGTTTGATTAAGGTGACTTTCTTGCGTTTCAAATGTGAGGTACACGGGCCTCGTGTCCTCACCAATCAGTATACAGGACCGTGGGTCATCGCGACCTGTGAAGAAAAGTTGGTAAGTCCCGGCAACATCTTCGGAGGACCGGCGCGATTGCGACTGTTGGTTTCGTGTCGCCTGTGAAGGCTGGGCTAGCATTTGTGGAGGGTGGGGAGGTAAGGTCTGCTGCACCGGCCGATTCGGCAGGGGAGAGAATGAAGGCCCCTGGGGTTGTTGCGAATGCGCAGACTGCGAAATGAAATTTTGTTGACCCTGGGAGAAACATTGCTGCTGCCCAAACTGCGTGTGTTGAGAGAAGTCGTTTGGATGGTTCCGGGCGCCTGATCCAGAGAGGTGGCCTGGCTGAGCAAGTGACTTCTGCTGAGAATGCGTGTTCGCGTGGGTCGCTTGATTATGTTGGCTGAGCCGATTTGGCGGAACCGGGGGATTTTGCTGTCCATGCTGTGCCTGGTGTGGCTGCGATGGGGTATTCGACTGAGGGTCCTGTTGTGGGTATGGATGGTGGACAGGTGAAGCAGATTGCGAGTGCTGATTCTGGGGTAGTGATGGGATATGTGATTGCTGCTGTTGTTGCTGTGAAAGATATTGGGGAGGCGGTTGCTGGGAGTATTGAGTCTGTGAATGGAGCTGTTGTCGCGGTTGTTGGTTCAGATGGGGTTGAGATGGCTGCAAAAAACTCTGGTTTGACTGTGGAAATGTGTTTGCTTGCGATAAAGTCGAGTGGGGAAGAAATGAGTCAGGTTGGTTAGGAAATGATGGCAACTGCTGAGGGAAGGTGTTTTGCTGAAATCCGTTATGTGTCTGATTGAACGAGCTCTGCGAATGCAGTCGTTGCTGGGAAAACGTGTCCTGAGATGTGAAATCCTGTTGAGGATATTGATCTGATTGACAGATGCTCTGAAGAGATTGCTGGTATTGAGGATTTTGTGGAAGTGGATAGTTGGAGCTAGGTGGGTAAGCCATGGAAGAGAGAACAGGGGGAGGAGTGGATTAAGTACTCCCGTGATTACCTGTATGGGAAGATATCGATTGATCGTGGCGCCTAAGGGTCTTCTCGGCACTTGCTCCTCCCACTCATATTCAACCACAAAAAAACACAAAATCATTCTAATGTGTGCTACTTACGGGCTAGACTAGGAGTTGACCTTCCACAACGGCCGCTTGCGCAATTTACGCGTAACATGCACAGCACTACCCCCGAAGTTCCCTCCTCCAAAAGCCAGAACTACCGTCTCTTCTGCGCCTGATCCTCGTGAGATTCCGCGCTTACGCAGGTCTATCGCGTCTTTGGCAAATTTGAATCGTGCCTGGTCAGAGCCTGTGTTGAATGGCCGTCAATAAGTTGCATCACATACGTGTAAAACGTAACAATTAAAAGAAACAAGGAACTCACCGATTCGGAACATTGGCGATTCCACTGCCGATTTAAACAACTCAAATGGCACGCGCGAGTACACTTGAAGTAGTACATCGCGAGCATTTGATGCTACACTCCCAGAAGACGCGTCTTGCGGTGGCGTGTTCTCGAGGATGTCAGGAAGTGTAACAAGGAATTGGAACACGTCGTCCCGCAGCTTCTGAGCATACAACCCGAACACGGATGACTGTGGCAAATCTGGTGTCCCGGATCCATCTCCAGACGATGGAATGCTGTTGACAAAGAGGAGCCACTGATCAATGGTCTCGACCGACAGCGAACGCCTGCACACATCGTAAGCGAAAGCGCACAAGTCCTCCATTCCACCTAGCAAGCAGCCGGCCGCAAGAACAGCGCGTGCATTTGAGGCCTGTATCATGCTCATCGAGACTGACGAATAAAGGTACCCAAGAGCTAAATAACAAATCCGGTTAAATTTCCGAATAGGCCGATTATGTACGGTGATGTTAGCTTACCTATGGCGAAGCCCTGACGAGGATAGTGCAATTTAAGTCTCAACTTCGGTCGCTAGAGTGTGTTGGGCGCGTACCTCTTGGGTTACCTCGGGTTCTTGTTCTAGGTTGACGTATATAACACGCTGGCCACTAGTTTGCGGCGACGTAGACATAAGGTGTGCAAGATATGGAGAGCGAGACAGCATAATAGCATGAAGACGATATACATTTTGATGTACATGCTAGATGAAAAAACTTTGTAAGAAAAGCGATAAGTCACCAGAGGAGTGAGTGTCACGCACGAGGATGGTATCTGCGTAATTCTGATGTCCCGCGCGTCAAAATGAGTCGTCGAGATTAGAGCTCTTAAAAGATTGTTACTAACACCTGTCTGAAAGCCTGAGTGATATAAGTGGTTAACGATCTCCTCGTTATGAGAGTTTTGTGGGAATGGAGCCCTGAAAGGCGAGAGGACATGTTAGCAAGCTGATTGCTGTGAATGACGAATGATTGCAAGATGCGACCGGAGGGCCCGGAAGCCGGCCGCAAGAACAGCGCGTGCATTTGAGGCCTGTATCATGCTCATCGAGACTGACGAATAAAGGTACCCAAGAGCTAAATAACAAATCCGGTTAAATTTCCGAATAGGCCGATTATGTACGGTGATGTTAGCTTACCTATGGCGAAGCCCTGACGAGGATAGTGCAATTTAAGTCTCAACTTCGGTCGCTAGAGTGTGTTGGGCGCGTACCTCTTGGGTTACCTCGGGTTCTTGTTCTAGGTTGACGTATATAACACGCTGGCCACTAGTTTGCGGCGACGTAGACATAAGGTGTGCAAGATATGGAGAGCGAGACAGCATAATAGCATGAAGACGATATACATTTTGATGTACATGCTAGATGAAAAAACTTTGTAAGAAAAGCGATACGTAGTCACCAGAGGAGTGAGTGTCACGCACGAGGATGGTATCTGCGTAATTCTGATGTCCCGCGCGTCAAAATGAGTCGTCGAGATTAGAGCTCTTAAAAGATTGTTACTAACACCTGTCTGAAAGCCTGAGTGATATAAGTGGTTAACGATCTCCTCGTTATGAGAGTTTTGTGGGAATGGAGCCCTGAAAGGCGAGAGGACATGTTAGCAAGCTGATTGCTGTGAATGACGAATGATTGCAAGATGCGACCGGAGGGCCCGGCGAAAGAGTTCATTTGAAAGGAAGACCTCATGAAAAGGACTCACTGAGGATACCCATTCGCAGGGTAGGCTGAAGAGGGTGAAGCAGGACTAGCCTCATAGGTTTCCGATGCAGAACCAGTTTGAGAAGGTGGCACATTGGCGTGGCCATTGTGGCCATTAACCGAGGCAGAAGACGAAGGAGCAGAGGTCATTGCAGATTATAGATGTGTGAATGTAGAGAGAACGAAAAGAGAGAACGAGATGGTCGTGAACAAGTCCTCAACCCGACAAACAAGTGAAATACAAAGACGCCCAAGTCTAAGGAGGTCACGTCACACCCATCATCCCATTCCCGTCACACTCTCCGAAGAAACTTGAAAACTACCTTCTCCAGACTCATCACACTCCCGAATGTATTCTCTGCATCTGGATCCATGCAGACGAAGCTTTGCATGAGGTTGCTTGTTATACCGTATTGACGAGAAATCTCTCCACAAATCGGCTCGTATAATGGTGGCGGTGAAACATATTTCAGGGGCTCTCCTTCAATTTCTGGCGACAACTAGAAAGGATGTATACTTCAAGTCAAATCTGGTCGACAAGAATATCCTTACCATGTGCGACCTATCTGAAGCAAAACGCTCAATGAAGTCCTCTCCCGATATCACTCGAAACAAGCTAGTTTGACAAATTTGTGATGTGCATGAACCGCATTATAGAACAAGACCATTCTTACTTACCTCTGGTACTGCGGCATCAACTGAAAGGGAAACGTTCTCGATACATATTCTGTCCAGGTCATAATTTTACTTGTCCAGGGAAGAATCAGGGTACTGAGCGACGTACCGCCCCATGGACAAGGCAGCTGGGTGATTGAGCTATCATAGTCGTACACCCATGCCTCCACGCTCCCCTGGTCGCCTCCACTGTCATAGCTATCCCTGCCATCTTGGATTTTCTCAGCTGGATTTTTCAAGATGCTGATTTTGCACGGCTGCTTGGACTTCAGGACCAGAATACAATGATAATCCCAGACTACGGGCGCACCAGCCACCCTTGCAGCCTTCTGCTCCCATAGCGCGACCTATTTATATGATAAACCTCAAATTCAGTCACTTGTCCTTGGTTTTTGCCGCCTCACGAAAAAACATAATCCTATTAATGGCAACAGCCCATCACCCCACAAAATTCGGCTTTTCCCTTGCTCAAGCGATATATCCCACGGAAATTCCAACCGTATAAGTAGCACTGAATGGTAAATAGAAGCAATGAAATATGTATCTGACGTCAGGAAGGTTCCAGAGACTAAGCGCTAAGCCTTGACGGAAAGCCGCCTAGTATATTGAGCCAAAGGAGAGCCGTAGCAGCTTACAGTAGACTGTCACCGTATCACATGTATGGCACCCTCACCCGTGTCCACCCGCGATGTACCGTATACACTATGGTACAGAGTACGCATATTCGTACCCATCCGGGCTCCCATGGGACCATGCCGGAGACTTGAAAAATGTGACACTTGCCAAAGCCTCGAGGCGTCAGGCGAGACATAAGAAACGACGGCCCCAGAGTGAAACCACGCGGAAGTACGACCTCGAAGGTGTGATTAGAGGAAACAGTCACGTACTGTCTTATTCTCATTCGAAATGAATACCGCCCAAACCTCCCACCGCTCGCGCACGTCTTGACGAACCATTAACTCCTGGCATAATAAATAGATGTTCTCTTCGCAATAGCACCTCGTGTAGATATAATCACTTGGAAGTTTTGGTGGTGTAAATGAAGTGGGATTATGATTCTCCACTAGCTGGTCCGAAGCGGAGACGTCTTGGAGGGGAATAGTATCACCAGAGTGTGGCATCTTCTGTGGGACCGGTAAGAGCTATGAGAGTGAGAAGGTGCGATTAGATGAGTCAGAAAACAAATGCCGTGTGCTGCAATGAGGGAATCTATTCTTGGAAATGGTATTTATCAGCCGCCTTGATCCAAGGTATCGAAGGGCCACCCATGAACATGACCGGAGCTTGATTGACACTTGCATCGGCACGCAGATAGGTGGAATGTCAACGACTCCAAGGGTGAATGACGAGATCTACAGTAAAATTACATTTCTACCGAGACCACCGGCAGCTGATCGAACTCCAAGTTTCTTGCGCTAAGTATGCTCATTCATGTATCGCGTATCATGCATTCAGCCGATGATCGTGAATTGACACCTCAAACCCATTCCAGCTATCTTAAGGCAGGTTTGAAATCATGGGTAAACGAAGCCCAGGGCCGTGAGGACGCTGAGGAGTCATCTGAGGTTACTGACAACCCTCAAGATGTCGGTCCGCCACCAGGGGCCCCCTTCCCCGGGATCGTTCAGGATCGTTCAAGGCTGCAGTGACATAACACCCTGAAATTCATCGTCCGACGGTGAAGAGAGGATTTTGGGGTGTCCTACAGCCAAATCACCTATATCGGACAAAGTAGAAGAATCGTCCTGAAAGCTCCACAGAAATCTCCCGTCATATAGTCAATGGTCTCCCTACGTACTTACACCGAGCACGAGGCATTGCAGGCGGAAAGTTTCACAGCAAAGAGCCGAGCAGAAGATATTGAATCGACAAGTGGATGGTCTTCCTGTCAAAAACATGCATTAAGTGGCCCCAATGCGAGCGCGTAATGGAAGTCTTGTTTTCAATAGAGCATCCAATCGTTATTCCATTAGCAGTCAGAAGTTTGGAGGTCCTCCCGCGAAGCTCAGGGAGCACTGTAGTTGCTTAAATTATAGAGATCGGTTGATAAGATCCCGGGCATCGCCAACAAACGGGAAAGTAAATCTTCGGGTTTCAACGCCATCCATCTCGCAGAGTCTCGCGTGGCCAGTTCGGCGTCGTTTGCGATAGTTTTAGGTTACCCAAATATCCCAGGCAAAGCAGCGTAGGGGTGATGTGGAGACGCTCACTTCAACCGTTCGACAAGATCATGGACAATCTCTAAGAATATCCTCCACCCTATTGGTGCCATAATGTAGGGCTAAGTCCGCGCAAGCCAAGTAAAGGTGTTCCAAAGTAGTCAGCGTAGCAAAATGTAGCAACGAGAAAAAATTCTGGGCTGCCGATTAGGCTCCCATAAGTCCGACTCTTTTGTTCGCTGATGAAGATAGCTGCCGATAATGTATTGAGAGGACTAATAATCGCTTGGAGGATGTTCGGGAAGATTCACGTCTAGCGGGATCGTACACAAACAGCGGACCGTGGCAAGTTTTCGTAGATGCTTTTCATCTGGAGATGATCTGAAAAGAAGGAAAGGAAAAAAGAGACGGATGTTGAAATGGTGGATTGTTGTCGTAAAGAAGCTCGTTGAACCGGATTAATATCAATGACCCTTGTGCTTTGAATTCAGGTCCATCAAAGTCTTCCTTCTTCATCAGTAGTATTGCAGTCGCAGAAAGGAAAGAAAAAGCCGACAAGGAGAATTTGAATTTGAATATTCGGCTTGCATATGATAGCTATTGTTCTTGGAGGTACCGGGACATGACTTAGGACGTTGCGAAGTGAGATACAACAGGGCCTAAACACCAGAAAATGTGCGAGACTACTCCGGAGAATACGAAGCACAAAAGTGTGTTCCTTGAACAAATCCGAAGACATGGATCAGCGATCAGCAATATACAGGTGGTACTACAGGATACTAATTCATTGTCAAGAGCTCCAAATTATCATTGCTCGTTAAGAAGGATGCTTGAAACAAGATACATTGAGTCATGAACAGTTTGAATGCCTAGAAGTGGCAGATGAGCTCGTGATTCCCATGTCTACTTGAAAGAGCCGCTTACATGGGGGTATGTAATGTGAGAAGAAGCCTTCAGGTGGCGTCAGTGGGGTATCATGATTGCTGTGACGTCGCTGGGGTCTGGGTGCCCGAATTCTTAGTCGTGGGCGTCTTTTTCTTCAGGACAAGTTCCGGGGAGGAGTCTTTGCGGAAGGGCACAAAGATAGGTTGTGTTGGAGAGGTTGGAGAGCGTGAGGGGCTGTTGCCCACGGGCCGTCGTCGTGGCTGGGGCGCGTAAATAGGCGATGATAGTGAATTTGAAGAGACAGACGGATTTGGTGACGTCGACGGGGGAGGCTGGGTGTAGTCTTCATAGTACTGTGAATACGTCGGCGAGAACGCAGACGATCTGCGCTGTGACGGTTTAGGGATGGGGTATTGAGATGGTTTAGGGGGCTGAGGAACGACTCCAGAGCCATTCGTGAATGGGTGGGTGGCGAAGGGGTCAAAAGACTCGAGCAGCTGAGAGGTCGTGGAAGTCATTGGGAGAGTCCGTTTGATTGAACGAGTTGGCGGCAGGACGAGGATATATATACGAAAGTTTCTAGAGTGGGCTCCGGACCACCGGGGCGCGGGAAGAGGAGATCGGATCTCTTGGGTCGTCATAGAGTTGTCTCGATTGTTTTCGAGTTGCGAGATTTGGTTACGGAGTTCCCCTCCAGTCATTCTGTCACATGCCTTCCCCGCGATCAACCCGATCACCTCTAGCCTGCCGGAATATCGTCGGTTGAACAAAAACACGTGCTCAAGTTGACCTCCGGATCACCCCACCCTCTTGCGTCCTTGCCTTCCATTGTAGACCCTCATCCTTGCAGCATCGTCGCCTTCTTGGTCCCCTCATCTCTGTTGATCGCTGATATGCGTTTCAATCCCATGCTTCGCTTTACACAACTGTGCACACGCGCCCCATTTGCATACTCGAGCCTTTCTATTCAAATTATCATCTTGCGAGCAAATGTGAAGCTTCTCTCTCACGTCCTATCATCAGCTGACCTTCCGCGCCGGTGACAATCTTCCAAAACAGTAATTGCTCACCGTTAATGAGGTCTCAGAGGGATCGCTCATGTACCGCCCTGGACATCCGATAAACTTACTATCCCAAAATAATCAAATTTCTCGACTCTTTCTGCATCATGGTCTCAAGAAGGGGGATAAAAACGACATGGGTGCGGATGCCGCCCTTCCACACTTACGTCTAGATTGGATCGTACGAGTTCACTAGCCACAATTATGCTGCAACTTACTTTGACACCAGTAATGACATTCCTAGCTCAATGATTTGTGCACAAGCTGAAATAAGAGCAGTCTATATAGAGAATGACATATCGATAAGAGGGAATAGATAAGCTAGTGATGATATGTCCATGTCGTCCTCAATGGTGTATGTTCCAAACAGGAACAATCTGTGGCAGTCGGGAGAGATCTAGGCTCTAGCCGCCGCCAATGATCTGTACCTCTTGGCTTCGTTCTCAAGAGGCATAAGCCCTCAGAAGTCTGGATGGGAAGGCTCAAGAACGTTAAAGAGGAAGCAAGGAGTGCACGGCTAGTCAGACCACGGTGCATGATTTCATGATGAGCCACAAAGGAGCGAAGCAGCACTGGACAAGTGCCGTCGAACATCATGATAATCAACGTCGTGAGCTAGGATGGGATAAAAATATGAAGTAAGCTTTGAGGCCGAGGTGCTCTTCTAACGCGGAGAAGAATACTGATGAAATTCTTAATACTCACTGTCCTCGACCTCGCCCCACCGTTCAATTTGGCTATTTACTTCGACCGAGGCTGCCAGCGCAGCCTGTTCTGGGCTGAGGCGTCTTAACACCAACGCTAATGCGATAACAAATGATTTGGTGGTATAAGTAGCACGTTCCATAGCTGAAGAAGAGCGTTAAGTCCGGTCCGTCTACACAAAAATAGTCGAAAATCGTACCCGCCATTTGCCACTGGTCAAAATCTTTGACGATATCCCCGAGCTTCTCCCGTGTTTCTTGGGGCTGTTCACTGAAGAGGATGGCTTCGGTTTTATTCAACTTGACACCGAATGTCTTCTCCACCCATTCGAAGAGTGGATCCCAATGTTCTGTTTGCAGTCTTTCTATCTGGGGCGTTGTCTTCTCATAAAAGCTAGCAAAAGGCGAGCCATGTTAATCAACTACACCTAGAGAAAAGTCAGGCAAGACACACCATATCGTGTCCGTGTCGAGATAGTTTAAGAGGGCCTCTCGGACTTCAGCGCGGGTAGGTTCATCTGACATTGCATCAATTGCCCTCGAGGTAAGCGAAGTCTGTATCATAGCAAGCCGTCATTCGTAAACATGAAAATTATGAAATAACAGAGAAGAAAAGCGGTGATGGACCGCCTGAAGGGGAGCCAGAATTGCTCACCACCGGAAGAGCATGTGGCTTGATGAGCGTTTTTTGGTTATCCCACTCGGCCGCAATGAGCATAGCAAGAAGGGACTTTGATGCTGGAACAAGAAGTGGTTTCCCATCTGGCGTCTTGAGTGGTCGCTTGTCAAGTGTGACTGCCAATGAATCTCCCCGACTCTCGATTCCGACAGTCTTCCAAAATCGTTTCATCGTTGCTTCAGCACCTGCATATCAAAATCCGGATTGCAAAGGGCTCATGTTAAGTTGCGGGATAAGTTGCATAGAGCGTGCATAGAGACTTACGGTTCGTTTGAGTGACAGCGGGTCCTTCATTCAACGGAGCCTCCTGGGTTAGCGTTCCAGTAGATTGCCACCTGAGGGCCGCTGGCGTCCGGTTGAAACGGAGAGTGCGAGAAGCAGTTATCAGCGGAGAATGATTCACGACACGCGACGAGAAATAACGGCGTAGGGGTAACATAGCAACTTTTGAAGACCGTCGGGACCAACCCGCCTAGCTTTTTCGACTTCCGGAGCGTCAGTAATTTATGGGCACGTGACTATCATTGTCAAACGCCTCACGACGCGCCCCAACTTGAACTCAGCGCTCAGCTCCGAATATTGCTCTTTCGTTCAATCACTATTGCTTAGTTCTTCTTGGCTTCCTTCTTTTCTCCATAGGACTGAACAATGGTTTCCGAGAAGAACTCTCAAGCTATTCTCTCCTCCTACTTTTCCCCCAGATCTACCAAGTCCAATAAGCAACACAAGCGTCCCGACTCGCCCATCGATCTTACAAGTGATGCAGAAGATGACACATTATATGGCCACTTGGACGAGCCGCCAATCAAGAAAATTAAAGTCGCTCGTCCTTCGCACTCACAACCCCGGGCTTCGAGTACTGCCAGATCAAAGAAGTCAAATAGAACAACTAATTTTACCCAGTCAACTCTCTTCTCGCAAGCACTCACTTCACCTAGGAGGCTCAGCACGCCCGCACGACCGAACTCAACAGCAAACATGGCGGAACAGTGGGCGTTTATACCTCAAACGTCCTGGCAGACCTCGCATCCAGCTCCAGAAGCAGGGTCTGGGCAAGGGGGACTTGATCCGAAGAGCGAAGCCAAGAAGGCCAAGCTACATGAGGCATTCGAGAAGAAATTCTTGACACATAACTTTGAACTTCGGCCAGGGGCTCTAGGTGCACCGGATAGTCTCCACGCTGAGGAAAATGATCAATTTCCAGTACCGATGGATATTGATATGATTGAGGACGAGAACTCTCGTGTGGAGGATGAAGACTCTGATCCTGGGTTTACAGAATTGATGGAGAAGTTTTCGAACCCTAGTTCTGGGACTGCTAAAGGCAAAGGCAAAATAAAAGTTTCCATAAAGACAAAATCGGCGGCCCAAGCAAATAAACAATCTGCCACAAAAACAGGGCGAAGAAGCAAGAAACCACCCCCCAAAATCGGCCCATGTGGTGAACCATATACCCCGCTCGAGTTGCAGGTTGGCTAGGGTCTCTCATCACATGATTTACGCTATTCATTTTACACCCCCGTAGGTCCTGAAATTGAAGGAGGAGAACCCCGGAACGTTGCTGATGATTGAAGTTGGTTACAAATATAGGTTTTTTGGAAACGATGCCAAGGTCGGCGGATTTTGTTGGTGTTTCATCTCAGCGGTTGCTCAACAAAGGAACAGATTGCGGCCCAAGAACTCAGTATAGTTGCGTATAACGACCGAAACTTCACGGTCGCATACATACCGATCGAGCGCCTTGGCGTACATCTCAAGAAGCACGTTTTATTCTACTTACATGGGGGAGCTTTCTTATTGACCGACGACTTCAGGTTGCTTGCGCGGGGCCATCGTGTGGGGGTCGTAAATCAGGTCGAAACCGCTGCTTTAAAGAAAGTTGGCGACAACAGAAACGCACCTTTCGAACGCAAGCTAACGCATCTTTACACTGCAACTACGTAGGTTCAACTCGGTCTAAAATATCATTTACGCTAACAGTCACATAGCTATGTCGACGATCTCGATTCCGTGGATGAGTTAGAGTCTTACTCTCCCCCGCCCTTCATGTGTCTATTTGAAGAAGCACGTAGTGGGAGTGTTGGGAGCGTCAATATTGCCGTTATCACGATATGTCCGAGTACTGGTGATGTGGTTTGGGATGATTTTGAAGGTATGGAAAATGTTTGGAGTGTATATGTACCCCTCACGCAACCTTTCGCAGATTCGCTCATGAGGATTGAGCTAGAGGTGAAGGGAATGGGAGCACGAAGCTGGAGCGATAAGATAACCAATTTTTCAGACTAGGCTCGTTCACACACGTCCAGCAGAGCTTCTGATACCAGAGCAAGGGCTTTCCGAGCCGACATCCAAGATGCTGAAGTTTTATGCTAGGTGATTATGCACCTTGTCAGTCCTTCATATTATTCACGCTTGGGGCAAGAAATTCTGCCTCAGGAGACAAAATCCGTCTAGAGTATATAAAGGACCTGATGCCTTACTCTGCCGCATTCGCATCCGTGTCCAAATTCTATACCAACAAACATCTGTTGGCAGCTGCCTCGGATGCTTTCCAATCCAGTGCGTTTGATGTCTTGTTCTCTAGCGCTTCCTGTTCATCTACGTGGCCAGGGAGACTCATGGCTGAAATAACTGATTTTCCTCAACGTGTTGTCGTTGCTTTGGCTCATGCAGTCAAGTACCTTTCCGACTTCGGCCTTGCTGACCCCCTGCTTGAGACAAGGTTCTTTAGCAAATTCACCACGCATACCCATATGCTACTTGCTGCGAACACTCTGATTAATCTCGAAGTATACCGTAATGAGACAGATTACAGAGTCGAAGGGTCATTGATCCATGTCATGGACAAAACTCAAACCAAATTTGGAGCCCGACTTCTCAGAGCCTGGATTGGTCGACCTCTTGTGGATAAAGAGTGAGCGAAACTAATTTGCTGACTTGGTTCAAGCTGATCTACCAAATAGAGCGCTACAGAAGCGTGTAGATGCAGTCGATGAAATTTTAACAAGTAAATCTGACAAACTACACGTATTACGAGCCACTTTGAGCCGTTTACCCGACTTATCGAGGGGTCTTTGTAGGATACAATATGGGCAGGTAAATCTTTCATCTTACAGGAGTGTCACAATGACTGACGGTTGGGCTGAATTACTAGTGCACCCCCAAGGAGCTCGCTAAATTGCTGCCTGCATTTGCAAAGATCAGTAACGCGTTTGAAGAATTCCCGAGCCCTGCTGCTGTTGGTTTGAAATCACCAATCTTGAACGAGATTATATATACTTTGCCGACACTGAAGTCCACCATGAAAACCTTCATCGATGCCGTCGACCTTAATCAAGCCAGCGAAGGTCGGAAAGACCAGATGTGGCGTGATCCAGACAAATTTCCTGGTATTATTGACGCTGTGCACGTATGTATCATTAATTCATGCTCCATGGCTTGAATCTCATAGATGCCCAGTGTTTGCGTACAGCCGAGGCAGAACTGACTGAGGAACTCAGGGCTAGTGAGTCTTGATTGAACGCTGCCGTTCTATCTGACTTTGAAATAAAACCAGTTAGAAAACAATTACGAATGCCCTCGTTGGATTGGAAGACTCATCTGAATGATGAGGTACAACGATTGCCTCTTGACTCCCTAACACCGACTGACTACCTTTTGTAGTACCTCATTGAAGTACTGAAAGACAAAAAGCCCCCCATACCTGAAAATTGGGTCTTGCATTCCAGGTTCGTTGTTAATGCAGCTTTGTATTCTGGAGAGAACTAATTGGCGCTCAGAACTAGAGTTGTTGAAAGGTTCCATCCTGCTTCAGTATTACCCAAGGTTGAGGCTCGAGCCCGTTACCAGGAAATGCTTCAAGTGACTCTGATCAACTGAACCATTTCTCTCTTTCGCTGACATTTCAAACTAGGCTGAATCTCGGAAAGCATATCAAGACTTTCTCGCGGAGCTCTCGACCAATTGTTACGGCGCCCTTAGGAACGTCATCAACAAGCTAGCTGAAGCCGACTGTCTCAATAGCTTAGCACGTGTCGCTTCAGACTGGGAATATGTCAAACCGGAATTCACCGACGACGATTCATTAGAAATAATTGAAGGTCGACACCCGATAGTCGAAGCCATAACAGATAAACCTTACTTTTCCAACTCTGTCACCATGGGGTTTGGCCAACCAAGAAACAAAATAATCACAGGACCTAACATGGGAGGGTATGCCACCTCCAACCCACCTTTGATTGCTGCTTACATTGCTGCCTTTCTATAGCAAGAGCTCCTTTGTAAAAATGGTCGCCTTGATTGTACTGATGGCTCAAGTTGGAAGCTACGTACCAGCTAGGTCCGTCAAAATGGGTCTACATGATTCAATCCTAACGAGAATGGGCGGTAAGTCGTTCGCGTTATTTAGGTGCATTCTATCCTCAATATCTATGATAGCTTCCGACGATCTTGCCAAGGGTCGCTCCACCTTTATGGTGGAAATGTCCGAGACTAGTGACATTCTTCATGCGGCCACACCGAGAAGCCTCGTCATTCTTGACGAGCTTGGCCGAGGAACATCGACTTTTGATGGTGTATGTTTCATTGCTCTTTTGACTTCGGAATTGCCTAATCCTGCATTCAGATGGCAATTGCGGATGGCGTGCTACAGCAATTGGTTGAGAGGACCAAATGCAAAACTCTTTTTATCACTCACTATCCAATCATCGCCTCTGCTATTGAACAAAAATACCCAAGAGATGTGGAAAATATGCACATGGGCTATAAGTCGGAACTTCGCTTGGGTGGAAAACGTGATCTCACATTTTTGTACAAAGTGGAGAAGGGCATCACCACTGGTACGGCCGTTCGCAGAATAAGCCGAAAACTTGCTGATCCGGATTCAGAATCATTTGGCATTGAATGTGCTCGTCTAGCCAACATGCCGGAGCTCTTGCTTGAAGCTGCTTCCGACCAAGCGCAGTTATTCCAAACAAAGTTAGAAGAACGCATCAAGCGAAACAAGTGTGTAAATACACGACTTTGTGAATGTCGCACTGACGACTCCATTGAAGGATTGCAAAAGCAGTTATGCTTATCAAACGCAGTAGGCAAGAAAAGGGGTCCCCGCTGGAGGCGACTCTTAGGACGCTTCGAGACCTCGTCCAGTCATTATCTCTAGCTACATAATATATACTCGGCTTAAACACCCGCTTTAACCTTCTTCCGTTTTGTTTCCTGTTGGTCGGTGGCAGGCTGGGCATCCTCGGATTTTCGCTTTTTGAGTTTCATTTTTAAGTCGGAATCGGAGCTTTTGATCGTGTTGGCGATTTGGTCGCAAAGCTGGTGGAGGCCAGTGGCATTCTTGAATCGTTTACAACCGATAAGGTCGCTTTTGAGAGAGACCCATGGGTCCGCTTTCCAGATATTTTGAACTTCATCAAGGCGGTGACGCCGAGTAAGACACAGAGCCTCGAAAGCTGTCTTTATGACTGCTTTGAGCTGGATTGAGTTTAAAGTCTGTTTCTCGCCAACTGCAGTACGTCCAACTTCCAGTGATTTGGAGATTAGAGGAGGCAGGAACTCGATCCACTCCAGATTGTGCTCGGGCTACTCAGAATTCGGTAAATCACGAAGGTATGCCATGCAACTAGTGCGTACCGTTGAGATAACAGGCAGAAGAAGCTGCAGGAATTGGAATGCTTGGCTTTGCCGATGGCCGTTGAGAGCCTTGTCCGAACCTTCAAGAATATTCTGGCGGAGTTTCCAACCAATGCTACGATTTTGCCGTAAGAAATCTTCAAAAAACACGGGCTGAAGTGCAGAGTTCTTGCGGGTAAAGAAATCAACCAGTGATGAACGATATGCTTCCACAACAACATCCTCAGATCCAAGGTTGAGGAGGCATTTTGTCACCTGGAGGCTGGCTTGCTTGAAGGCCGATTGTAGCCCAGGGACGCGAACCCGCCGCGCGAAATGATGAATGTCTTTATAGGTCTTAACCACCAGGTCTTTAGGTGTATCGGAAGA